>VYZP01063867.1:0-59370 GCA_013400635.1 Hypocryptadius cinnamomeus | reverse complement strand
GAACTGCTTTAATCTTTCTCATTTTTCTCCCATCACAGACAATAAGTCTAATGAAGCCTTAGCTGAAGTTTTTACTACCACTGTTTCAGATGGTAGGACAAATTAGAGAATAAAATAACTTGGGTTGTGTTTGAGGTGTGTTGATAAAGTCCTAAAGCTGTTGTAGCATTTAGTACTCTACATGGGTAGTAAGGAACCCCTTTCTGCAGCTTTGACTTCAGAGAAAATACTATAAACCAATATTGTGGTGATGTAATCTATTATAATTAAGACCAAGCATAATTAAACTCCAGTCTTGAGAGGCACTTAATGTTATTTCTGATGCTTCAGCTGGCATTTGAATATAGCTCTTTCAGTACTGAACTAATAAGTAAAAATAACAGCCCTTCTAATGGCTCTGCCTTCTGTTTAAGCACAGAGCCAAGATCCTCAACATTTTTGCCATGTTAAAGAACTGATACAATGTTTCTTAATTTGTGTAAATTTGGTAAATCCCTGCTCTTCCCCTGCAAGTTTGTCTTATTATCAGCTTATTGCAGACAGATAAATGTTCACTCCACACCTCAGCTGAATCCCTTTGAAAACATCTCTCCTGGAGCAGTTTGCTTTGCTTTGCTCTGCTCTGCATGGGAGGCAGCATGTAGCAGGGGGTTACATGAGCTTGTCAGAGAAATGCTATAAGTAGATGGCATGAAAAAAAGTATGGGTTTTGTGAAAAACTTCAGCAAGTGCAGGTTGTAGCAGGCCGTAGCAGGCCCTGGGGGCTCAGCCAATACCTCACTGGGGACCAGAAAACCATCCCAGATATTGGGGGGCCCTGAGAGAGGGAGACATTTTCCTCTGCTGTCCTCTGCAAGGTGAACTCTCAAAGGAAGCCTAGCAGCTCACATCAGGCCACCACCAGGCTTCACCTTGCACACTGCAGAACCCTCTGGGAGCCAGGCACATCTCAAAGAGCCTCACTGCTCTGGTTTTTAGACCTGTTGCATCTTTGGTAAGGAGTCCTTTATGTCAGCCAGCTACTATGAAATCCCTGTTAGTGCAGACAAGGCTAAGCTGAAATGCAAATGAAAGAGCAGAGTCACAGGAGGTACAAGTGTAAGAACAAAAAAGCAGCTGGAGGGTGGATGGTCATGCCTATGGTAAGATCCAGTCTGTAGCGCCACCCAATGCCCTCCACACCTGCCTGACCAGACAGAGGTACTTTCTGGCTGCCTTCCCAGATATATTTTTCTAATGAAATGTGTCAGCTTTAATAGATCAGTTCCTTCATGGACCTCTTTGTGGGGACATTATCCATCCTCCTGGCCCACTCAGGAAGTACTTTGCCTCTCCTGCTGGGAAAAAATAGGAAAGAAATCAGACATCTAGGACATATATGCTGCTTGGGCAGGATGGTGTCTCTGCTGAGCTTGCCTGTGTGGTTAACAGTTTTTAATTAGAAGGAATAATGCCCCCTCCTCTTCTCTGAGGACTCAGTGAGCACGTTTCAGTGCAGTGTGTCTCTGAAATTTCCTCTCAGAGTTGCAGCCTCTGAAGTGCCTATGTATGAAACTGTGCCACCACCAGGTCATAAATGTTGTTTCAGCATGTGTGCTAATATGGTACACCTCTTTGTATGGAATAAACCCATGTGATTAATTTCTGGTTTTTAAGTTGAGGTGCTAGGGGCTCCAAAGTTTTTTCCCAAACCCTTTGTTTCTCTAGGGATTTCTCAGCACAGTTACCTCAGGTATTTCATGTTTCCTTCTGGACTACTTGGCTGAGTTGCTCATGGAAAGATTACATGGAATTTAGGTGTGATACACCTTCTTGCTCCTGAACCTTTCAATCATCCACTTTCCTAAAGCAGAATAAACACCTTTCTCATGCTGAATGTTTACTTTGATTTGTTATAGACTTCGGTAATTCAACACTTACATCAGCTGTCATGACAGCCTCAGGTAAGGGGGAAAATATTACTTATTCAATATATGTAGGGTCTCTACTTTACCACTTCCTAAATATCATGCACACAGAGTCAGAGGTGTAACAGGCAAAGGTCAGTATGTGCTGGTGCTGACAGCACCAATGTGCTCCTGCTTGGGAACTTGTGAGCTGTGAGGTTACCCAAGCAGACATCTGACAGAAATCTCACTAAAACTGCCATGTTAGGACAGCACGTTAAATGGCATGCTGAATATTATATATCATTCTTACGTATTTTTAGAAAATGGAATAATTTGCCAATAAAATTGTAAATAAATTTGTCCTATTGTGACAGAGAGGTGCGTATGATAGAAAAGTTAAAGCCATCACTTTTCCTTGACCCAACAGCAGGGCATCATTCCCATTCATTAATTATATAACTAACTCTGTTTTACCAGAGCATGGATATGGATAATTACATAGAACTACCTTCACCAATTGAGAGGAAAACTCACAAAAGCAGGTGATCTCTTGAGCTGATGTGTCTGTGGCCTGTTGTCATGGACAATTTCTGGCAAGGCCCTGGCTTAGCTGGGGAGCACCACACTCAAGTCCACGATCTACTCCACAGCAGTCAAACCAAACCCTGTGTACAGAAGCACAAATAAGTAATCCCTGCAGCAAGTCAGCAGGAAAGGGTCAGCATTCATAACATCAGCTGCCTTGCAAGTGCCCACTGGAGTTGTGCTTAGAGCATTTAGCCTTAACTCCCACAGCAGAATTTCTGCTGCTCAGTCTGCATTTACCCAACAGTTACTGCAAGCTCTTTGATCTAGGTTGTTTTGTGATTTATTAACATTATTTTCTGAAGAACCTATTGACTAAATGTGATACCATGTTAATTGTCTTTAGAGCACCAGTCGACATCTGTGGCCTCTCTGGATTTCACAAGTCCAGCAAATTTGACTCCTGCTTCCACAACACAAGGTAATCAATTGAATCAAACTGTTTTCTCTATTGCTTCAACAATGTAATAGAAAGACACATAAACACAATAACTATCTTACTTTTTTTGAAGCAAGAAATTTAATGTCCACTGAAGTTCTTTTCCTAGTGCTTTACACACTAACCACTGGTTACACTAACCACTGTCAGTGTAACCACCGTTCAGGAATAAATATATGAGAAAATACTGTCTTGGTTTTATCTTTTTTAATTCTCTGTTTAGGACACATCCATTAATTTTGGCAGCTGAAGAGACATTGAGTGTTATTAGTGTTTACAAAGAAGTTAATTAGTGTTACTATAGTGTTTATGAAGAATACCTACTGTCTTTAGTTAAATATCATGCCTAAATAGAACACTGGAGGAAGATACTAAACACAAGGCTTTGGCCTGCCCCAAAGAGTGCTCTTCGGGAGCTGAATCACTCAACGAAAAGCCCAGAGGCTTGCAGAGGCTTGACTGAGATATGCCAAGGCAGGAACACAGATTGCAGCAGTGCTGAAATGAAAGTTTGCTGCTTCTCAAACTGCCTTCCCCATCCCCAAAACAGAGACACTTGCCTGGCTGACAGCAGAACAGCAAAGTTGCTTGTCCAAGTCGACTGAAAGCCCTTCCGTCTCAGCAAAAAAAATCACAACAAAGGCTATAAATATACAATGTGAAGAGAGAGGGTTTATCCTTGCTGAAGTACACATTTCCCCTGGTTGAGGTGGTACGAGGTCAAACTTGTAATGTAAGACGGATCTGAGCCATTTTTCTTCTGCAAGTAGCCCGGGAAGCAATTGCCTTTTAACCAGTGGTCCGAATGTGTGCCAGTTATGGTATGACAGCCCTGGGTTAGCACTTCTCCTCTCTGGCTCACTGCTGGTCCTCACACTGGTGCCACCAGTGTGCTCAAGATCAGCTTCTTGAGCAAATCCTCTGAGCTGCAGTCAAGACTGGACACCAAGCCCAAGCCTTCTGTTTTAGTCTACTGGTTTGGTTCAGTTCCTGTTATTTTGCAAGTGAAAATCTAAGAGACGGCTGAGAATGGATATGAGACAAGAGTGCACACATATAAGCAAGAGGAGGAAGAGGAGAATCAAAACCAAGGCTGCTAAAACTGTAGCTTGGTTTTGCTTAGTTTCCACAACTGCTCCATCACTGAGTCAGAGATGCTTAGGCTCTGAGTGATCAGTTACAGCTGCAGTTCACCTTCGCAGGTTTGTTCAGATGGCTTGATATTTTTCCAAAATGAGACAGTTGTTAAGAAATATGGTTTCTTTTTAGTAAATGTGAAATTGTTCTCTTGGGAAAATGAAGGTCTACGTGCTAGTCACCATTTGTCTGTGTTTGAATATCAGATAAATACCTAGCTGAGCTCTAGAAATCTTAGCACATAAAAAAGTGCTTAAAGGAAAATGTCAAATAAGTTGGTATTTGGCATTAGCTATTACAGGTGTGACTCTTGTACTCTAACTTTTTCAAAACTTCCTTTTTCTAGCTGGGAAAACAGTTCTATTTCACTGGAGCTGGTGACATCCTGTCTAAATGCTGATTTATGTATGTTTGTTCATTGCTCTACTGGTTTCAGGTCGAAGCCAGCCAGTGCACTCAAGCTCTTGAGGTTCACTTGAAACTAAGCTGAAATATAAAAATGCTTCAAATGTTTTGTCTAAGTTTATTTACCTATCTCAGTAAAACTCCTCTTCAGTTTCTAGCTTTCAAACCAGACACAACATTGTGCAATGCCTGTCTGAGGGAAGCCAGCATCTCGAGTAGTGTGCTACATCTGTTTGACCTCATTAGTCAGAAAACAGGGAAGAAAGAGGGGGGGAAATGAAAAACAAATTATATGGTTCCCTACAGCAATTTTTACAAGGCTTTGTGCTTTTCAGCAGGAGTGCTAACTTCTACCACAGAGGCAAAAGGCTATACCAGTGCCACAGCATTCAGTGAGACTTTGACAACAGCACGTGAGTAGAAAACTCATCTTCTTTGCTTCACGGGACTGCAACAGAAGAGTTATGCAGCCAAACTGCAAATGTGGTACCAGCTTAGTGAATGTTGGGTTGCAAACATACAGTAATCTGGAGCATCTTGCAAAACCCACAGCAGCAGGTCCTCAGGTCCTCAATTTGTGATGCCTTCTCTCAGAGCATTAGTTCTGTGGTGCTTATTTTCAGCTGCTAGTTGAGAGTCACCACAATACCACATGCAAAAATGGTAAGCATGGAAAAGTTGTGTTTGGCAGAGGTCAAAGTCATGTGCAGTAACACGTACCAGATTTTCAATACTTCACAGAAGCAATTTCCCTGTTGACTTCCACTGAGTTAGAAGATAAAGGCTTGGGCTTCCAAGCTGTCAAGGATTTGCAGTGGCAAAAGAGGCATGAAAAAACATTTGAGTATCCTGGTTTCATTAGACATATTTCTTTTCATATTACAATTGAGATAGTTGCTAGGCAAATGTAGTGAGTGCTGAAGGTAGTTTATAGATGAAATAAATTGCCAGAGAAGCTAAATAAAATTGCAGAGCAGCAGTTAAATAATGAGATAATGTGGAGTAATAAAGGCTGGCTAATAGAACATTGAAAGACAGCCTTACTAAAGATCAATAAATCAATTTAAAAAACCCTAGGGTGAACATTTTTTCACTAGTCTTTCCCTTTAGAAAATCTCTGCTCAGCAGTATAAAGCCCAAAGTGACTTGCTTTTTTAACATCTTGGTTTGCCTTTGTGCTTTTGGAACAGGCAGGACCTGTCAATGTGCTTTTGTATTTCCATGGAAGTTGTCTTTTGGCTGAGGTACAAATGTAGCAGCCGCTTTCCATTTTGTGAATGTATTTTTGGTAGCACCCACAACCGTGCATTTATACCAGAACCTTCTGACAGCTTCTAATGCTTCATAATTCTGCTCTTGCACAGCTTGCTGGTTGCAATTTTTTCTAAAAGCATGCTGAATTACTCTACTATTTGCAGGCAATACTCTGTGTTGCTCCACTCGTCCCCATATCCCTGCCACTGCTTCCCTACACCTGTGCCTGCCTGAACATCAGCTAAGATATAATAGCCTTGAAGGGTCCTCGGTCCAGCAGCTGTAGTTAAGGGCAGTTTCAGAGCACACAGGCACAAGTGAGTCTGCTGGGCCATACACATGTATCCCTGTGCCCTCCCAGGGCCACTGGACACCTACAACAGTGATTACCATTATCATTGTGGTCTTGGGATGCTCTAACATAAGCCATTATGTAAATAAGAATAAATAGTGCTCATGAATATGCTGTATAGAGCACAGTGCTATCGGATCTCTACGTGTATATCCTTTTTTTTTTTGCATATAACTTTGTAAAATGCCATGCATTTTACAAATATGAGATGTGTCATACCTATTCACATAAAATCAAACACCTAAGAAGCAAGTAGAAAAGAACTGAATTAATATCCAAAAATCTCTGTGAATTTTTAGAGTGCCCTAAAACTGGACTGATTTTCATACATCTTTTTAATGCATGCATACATACATACATACACACACACACACATACACACACACATACTCTTGAACTCTCAATTTCAGTCAAAGCCAGCAAGCATCTCACACTACAGAGATTTTCTTGGTTCTTGGTCTGGTTAGTTATTTATTTCATTTAAAGCTGGGGTTTTGTCTTGGATTTATAAATCAGCAGTTATATCAGAGACTGTCAGGTTCCTCTGTTGTTTCATTTGTTGTGTGCAACAGAGAAAGTCAAAGAGTCCAAAATAGCCACAGTAGAGCCTAATGAAGTAGTCATGTACAGGCTTGTAAGATAGTTGAAGGTCATTATTTTTTTTTTGTACAACTTTGAATGATTCCACCACTGAACCCCTACATCAGAAGTGCCATGGGAGCTCTGGAAATGATGTGTCATTGTCTAGTTGAGTATTTAACTATTATTTCAGAAACTGTGAATGTAGAGATGGCTAGAAAAAACAGACATGTGTCCTTATGGATCACTGATCTTAAGCATCAGTAGGAAGGGAAAAAACTATCTATAAACAGATTATAGATGATTTTTCTGGTTCAAACAGTACTTGACAGAGGAGACTGAGGTTTTGCTCAGTCATGACAAAGGCAGACTCTTTAAGTTTCTGCTAAGCCACTTAATATCTTTATGTTTCTCATTACCATCAAAGAAGTAAAAAGCTTAAAATTCTCCCAGACAGCTCTGCTGCTCAAAGATGCCTCAATGCTGGCTTGCTGGAACATCCTTTCGTTCTTCNTTCCCTTCCCTTCCCTTTCTACCTCTCCTTCCCTTCCTCTTCCCCCTCCCCTTCTCTTCCCTTCTTATAATATTTCATGGTTTTTTTATCCAACACGAGGTCATAGGCCAAAAATGTAGGCATCTTGCCAAGTAAATTTTACACACTGATCCTGGAAATTTCTGGCTTTGGAATTTTCAGCTGGGTAAATAACAGGGAGTTCAAAACAACCTTTCATTTTAAAAAAACCAAGTAAGTTACTAAAAATGTTCTGTGCCCATATCTTTATAGATAACCTGTCCTACAGCATCACAGACCAGACAATTTCAGTTACCAGAGGAAAAGATTTCTTTCCTATCAGCAGCCTGCTGAACAGTACTGGTGAGACATTATTCTACAAATCCTCTTCTTTCAGCATGCCACTGCAGAAGCACGAAACCTGGAGGATCACATACATTTGATCAGGGGATTCCAAAATAAGGGAAAACAGATGAAAAGAGGAGTCACAGCTGCTGTATCCTCATATCACAGGTTGTCACAGGCTTTTGGCATTCCAGCCTTCTCCCTCCATCTGCAAGCAAAGTTCCAGTGCATGCTTTCTTCCAGCAGCAAAATTTGGCCAGTGACACTCTTGTGCCCCAGGGAAAGCTCATGGCTCATGCAGCGTGGTGGACTGGCCACGGCACTGGTTGCCATGGTGGGTAAGACCCAGCCTGGGCAACACACCAGTGTGGCCAGCCTTGCACAGGGTGGTGATGCCAGCACAATGAGAGGTGACACTGAGGCATATCACCCATGGATCTCTCTGGCACCCAGGCCACTGCTGCAGTCTCTGGCAGCTGGAGGAGGACTGTGCTCCTTCTCTCCTTCTCCATACCCAGGACCTGAGGTCACCTCTGTCAGCACCCCCAAGGGTGGCTGTGCAGAAGGGGGAAGGGGAGGGGAATCCCAGCACTGCAGTGGGGAGAGGCAGCTGGAATGGGACTGGGATGCTGTGCTGCTGAGAAGAGCCCACCTCAAAAGGCAGCTGAACCCTTGGCCAGATGCTTAGGTAGGGTCTGGTGTCAGTGGTGTGAAAAATAAACCATTGGGAGGAGGGCTGGGGTGGGCAGATGTGCCTGTCTGCACTGTGACATGCAGCTTTTTGCAGAGCAGCTCACAGGGGAACAGAGAAAGCCAATGGGTTTTGGATGAAATGCTCTCTGGGCTGTGCCTAAATAATCTTTTCCAGTGAGCCAGTGGGTGGCTGAAATCAGCTCACACACCCAGTCAGAACAAAAGTGGGCTAAGTCCATAAATCAAAGCTGCAATGCTCGGAGTTTGGGATCCTCAGCCTGGTGATGAGGGGCTGCACTGACACCAGCACTGTGCAGGGCAGGGAGCTGTGAGCCTCAGGCATCAGGCCCTGATTTCCCTCCTCTCTGAGGACCTTCAGATGAGCTCTGTGTGTCCCTTACAGGTGACAGGTGGAACACCAAAGCCAGTCGCTTCCCCTGGCCAACAGTGGTAGCTGTTCTGCTCCTCTTCTGCAGCGCTCTGGTAGCTTTAGGCATCAGGAAATGGTGTCAGTACCAGAAAGAGATGTGAGTACCAATGAATGGAGGCACAGGGGTGGGAGGGGTGGCACAGAGGGCAGCTCCAACTCTAACCCAGCTGTTTGGATTTAGACAGTTTCGTTTGAGACGATGCATAGCACACGAGGCCTTTAAGTACATGGATCACTAATGCCATTTTTCTCATACAGCAGTATGTAAAGTAGAGTGTTCTCAGTCCTTTCATCTGTTCTGTGGGTTATCTTTAAAACAGACTTTAAGAAAAGAGCTGCAGTGCAGCTTTAGGGTGTAAGGGAAAAATAACAGTCAATTTTTGTCCCCAGAGCCCCCCATTTCTATTAGCCTCCCTGCCAGCTGCTTTTTCTCTCTCATTTTCTATGGTTACTTGAGGACATGTTTTAATGAAATTGTACTTCTAGGGCAGCTCTATTTGAGTTTTGAATAACATATGTGAAAGTAGGCTACCCAAAACTCAATCCCAGTCAAAGAAGCATTGAGTATGCAATTATTACCAAAGTTTGATTCCCTACTAAAACACTCCAAGGTCTCCTGGTGAAAGCAATATCTAAGAGACAATTATTTTAAATCTTACTAACATTATTAAAATACTAAAAAAATCATAGTTATAATTAATCACCTATGATTCTAGAAGACCCTCTTAAAACTCAACTGCAAATCCTGTATATCAAAGATAAAAACAGGATTTTTTTTAAAAACTAATTTGAGGTGGGACCTTTTTTTATAAATTGATCCAAAAAAAGTTATTAGTCTTTAAATATACTTTCAGAGAGCAGTGTGAGCAAAAGGCCCATGCAAGAATTTTGAATAGTTCATCAGGACCATGTTTGGTTATTTTAAAATATGAATGAAATAAAACTGTGAGGTGGGAGCTAAGAAAGCCAAATGAATAGCAGGAGGTGTGCTGGGGTTATAAAACAGACTCAGGGAAGTTGCAGTATGTAAGAGCTAATGTCAGGTGCTCTTATAATGACTTAGTGCCAATCCACCTCCTCCTGTTAACATTTTACAACTGTCTTTTATGATAGTTTTGTGTGATAGTGCATTTTCTCTCTTCTATTTCAGTATGAACAGACCTCCATCTTTCAAGCCACCACCACCTCCAATAAAGTACACCTCCATGGTAGAGTCTGATGGGACTCCCCCATCCTTCCACAAACTGGAAAGCCTGTAACACCACCTGCACCTCTTGTGTAGCACACAGAAGACTGGCACAGTTAAAAGACTCTGCCTTTGGAACAGTGGTTACAGGAGCTTGGTGGTAATAACCCATATTAAAATTCAAAGCTCCTATATGACATTAATTTTGGAAGCTGAGCACTCCTTGGGACACTCCTTTCATCCTGTGTATCTCTATGTATGCACTACATTCATAGTGAGTGTCACTGTGAGATTACACGTGCTTAATTTGAATTGGGTGATGAACTGGGAATTTGCTGTCTCGTCTATGGTAGCAGATTAACATATGAGTCTGCCAGCCTGACTGAAGAGTGTTGAAGCTCGTCCATCTATTCAATGTACAGAGATGACAACTCTGCTGTGTGGACATCACAATTACACAGCAAACAGTGGCTGAACACAAGATTTTGAGACCTACACGAGCTGTTCCTGCAATTACTTATTTTTACTGTGGACTAGCATAACCCAACATATAATTTTCTATCACTGTGAAACCAAAAGAAACAATCAGCACCATACACAGACAGAAAATAACCTACATCTCTTGGCACAGGATTGCAGCACTGGATCATGAAGGGTGCTTGGTGAGATGAAAGATCACCAGCCCTGGTCCAAGTGTATGGAAAGAAGTCCCAGCTGTCATCAGTGAAGTCACAAGAAAGTCAGTTTTGGTCCAGAGACTTAAGGACTGAAGCAAGCCTAAAGATAATGGAAAATTCTAGTCCTTTTGGAAGTGCTATGCCTTTGAAATAATACTTTTAAGTCTGCTTTTCAGGAATTTACAGTATACGTGAAGGAAAAAAAATAATGTAATAATTTTATTTTTCTTTGGTCTTAATGAGCTTCCATCACTTGCTATCTTCACATTTTCCAAGTCCTCAGGGGTAGTTTCCCAGGTGGCTTAAGCCTGTGAAAGAGATGATCCAGTCTTCTCCCTGTCCTGCCCAAGCTACAGATTTCCTCATATTGACACTAACGAATAAATGATGCAGAGGGTGGGCTTGGCTTGGCCCTCTGCACAGCTCTCAGCCAGGTCAGCAGCTGTGTGATCACCAGTGCAAGGCACCAGAGATGCAGGAGGAGCACTGCTTTTGGCAGCAATTGCGGTACCTTCAGGCAGCCAAGAAACCATCCCTCTACGCTTGTTTGGAAATGTATTGTTACCACAATGGTATTTCTGTAATTAATGCAAATCAGCTAAATTTCAATCATGTCAGGCTTAAAACTGATATTCTGATTTAGGAATGGGATTTGCTTTATTTACTGCTAAACACTGGTCAATGAGTGTCAGGGTTCAGAACACTGTATTGCCTAGGACTTTATATTAAATGAATGGCTTACTGGAAATAATGATCTAACAGACCTTTTTTAGAGTATTTCATTGTATTATTTATGTTGTAGTACAAGCAGTTCTAAATCCATCACCTGTGCTGACACAGAAAACACTTTGTTTCCTACAAAACTATACCGACCCATGCATGGAAGAGTCAATGTTAATTTGAGCATTTCTTGTCTGTGTTGTAGAAGCACAGTAGTTTAACTTTTGTCATATTATCCATCACTGCAAAAGAAGGCAGGTTGTTGGCCTTAAAAAATAAATTGGAAAAAACCCACAAACAAACGAACAAAGAGCAACAACAACAAAAAAATTAAACAGATGGACAACAATATTCCAAAGGATGTGGAGAGCCAGGACGTTCCTCCTTATCCTTAGACGACGATGACTGTCCATAGCATACAGACCGAAGGGGTCTATTTTATTACCTCAGGTATTCTGATCCCCACGGCTGCTTCTGGCTGGGGATGGCTCCCCGACCGCCCATCCCCGAAGGCTGCTGCTGCAGTCTCCGCAAGCGGTACTCCACAGGGTAACGGTGCCCGGGAGAGCCGCTCTGGCTGGGGCGCTTCCAGCCTCTCCCGAGGGTTTTCCTCTCAAATCCCAGCGCCGGGACACCCGGGCGGGCACGGCGGCCATGCTCCCGCCACTCACCAGCAGGTGGCGCCGCAGCACCGCCGCCGCTCCCGCCTCTCGTTCCGCCCTGTCCCTTCCCCGTTCCTGCCCTCTCGTGCCTCCCCGTTCCCGTCCCACCGGCAGCAGCGCGGTAATGCAGCGGTGTCCTTCCCCACCCCGGGGCGGAGGGACGGGCACAACGAGGGCTTGCCCTCCTCCGCCGGCTTCAGAGAGGGAACAGGGAAAGGGGCAGCCAACAGATTTGGACCCGAGGGAGGAAATTCCCTCCGTGCCAGCCCCATCGTCCTGGTTTTCTGCAGGTAAATTTGGTGTAGGATGGTTTATGTTTCTGTTTGCCTCTGTCTGCTCCTCACCACCATAAGAATGGAACATATCGTTTACTCGAGAATTGTAATTTACTTCAAAATTGACCCCTGCCTTAAAGGAAAAAAAAACCACCAAAAAACCCACAACAACAACAAAACGAAAACCAACCAAACAAAAAAAACCCAAACAAAAAAAAACTACTCAACTGCAGCAACTTCAGAACTTCAGCTGTCCCATCCCTGGAAGTGTTCAAGGCCAGGCTGGATGTGGCATTGAGCAACCTTGTCTACTGGAAGATGTTCCTGCCTATGGCAGAGGGGTTGGAACTTGATGATAACTGGGATTTCTTTAAACCCAGACCATTCTACGATTCAGTGATTATTTTTGGCAGCTGCTACCCTGCTTTGAAAGCTGGAATCATTGGCTTGGACTTGGGTTCTGTCAACTCTGGAATTATTTGGCCAGATCAAGTTAGCAGATGCTTGAAGGTGGCTATGGGAGTATTAGATAAAAACTTTTCTCTAAGTGGAAAACGTTCAAAGCTTGCTGTGTGGATATAGTAAAGATTTTTTAAGAAAGTCTTAAATGTTTGTCATGGTTTAACCCCAGCTGGCAGATCACTTCCACCAGCAGGATGCAGAGAGAACTGGAAGAATATAAGTGAGAAAAATCATGGGACGAGATAAAGACAGTTTAATAGGGAAAGCAAAAGCTGCACACTATCAAAGAGAAACAAGCAAAATATTCACTGCTTCCTATGGGCAGACATGTGTTCAGTCAATTACAGGAAAGCCAGACTCCAAGTGTAATGGTGAATTGGGAAGGCAAAACACCATCATTTTGAATGTCTCCCTCTTCCTTCTTCTTCCCCAGCTTTATATTCCAAACATGACACCGTATGGTGTGGGACATCACTGTGGTCACTTGGGGCCAGCTGTCCCAACTGTGTCACCTCACAACTCCTTGAGCAGCCCCAGCCCATTCGGTGGTGGGGTGAGAGGCAGAAAAGTCTTTGACATTGTGTAAGCACTGCTCAGCACTAATGGAAATATCTCTGCATTATCAACACTGTTTCTATCATAAATCCAAAACACTAGCTCATAAATCCTCATACCAGATACTGCGAAGAAAATGAATTCTACCCCAGCCAAAACCACATTGCTAAATGCAAATCCATGACATAATAAAACCTGTAAAGCAGACCCAAGTCAGAATCTGAGGTCACATAATAACATATAATGTCATACTGTGAAATTAGCTGGGCCTGCTGTATATGGTCTTTAATACCTGTGTTATACAGCTATAAAAGCAACACACTGGAAAGCTAAGCAGCTAGCTGGTTTTATGCACAAGTGGTTTTCTTCTGCTCCTGAGGAGATGGTGAATGCTGCAGGGTGAGGAGGAAAAGTCACAAAAGGAAGGAATTTGTTTCAGTATTTGTTAGCGGTTGCTAATGTGCTTTGTGAAGTCAGTGGCAAGGCCTGGCCATTGCAGTGGAGTGAGTGACCCTTCCCAGCACTCTGTGGTTTGTATTCCTGCCTGTTGCATCCAGGTGGTGCTGGGTCCTGCTGATGGAGGTCCAGGAAAGGCTGCCACCTCTAAGCCCATAGGGTGCGTGGAGCAGACAGGTGTCCTCAGCCTGGCTTCCACCTCTCTGACAAGAGAGAGGACAGCTCTGAGCTTAGAGGATGCCCTGCTCCTGGCACATCTGACAGCCATCCCAAGCCTTAATCCCCTTGAATTACCTTTTGCCTCACTCTGAATCACACATCCTTTTTAAACAGTAGTGCAGCAGCTTCACTTACAAGGCACCTTTTGGCCCTGTAAATTAATTAAGCTTGGCTTGTTTATTTAAGAAGCACCCCTATAGTTTGCACAGTGTGCTCTAGTAATTGGAATACAGGCAGAGGTGTGGCAGTGCCTGGGAGCAGGGAGCAGGCTGTGGGAGAGCATGGACTCCCCAGCCATCCCAGTGCCAGACTCTTTAGATAACAGTGGCTGATAATAGCCTTTGTCACTTGGGATTTCCTGGGTTGGGCTGTTTCGCCCATCTTAATACAGATGTATGGAGTTTTCTCTTTTCAGGAATGTTCTTCTCCTTGCAGCTGTGTTGAAAGCCTTGAGAATTGCTCCAGCTTTGTTTCAGTGTCTGTGTTTGCTTGACAAAGCTGTGCACAGAAATTATACCTGCTAACCAGCACAGGGTATTGGTTGCATGGTCTTTGCTGGATTTAGAGCCACCACGTGTTAGAAGTGGCAAACATTAGAAAGATGCGTGTATGCTTTGACTCCAAAAGAAGCAGGATACAAAGGAGAAATTTAGTTTTATTTATTATGTTAGTAAGCAATTCTTTCTGACTCTGCAATTAACTTTTGACCAATAAACCAATAGAAAGCTCCTGAAAAGCTATGTAGGGGGACAATGATTGCTTAATCCTGTCTAAGGAGATTTTAATAGAAATAATATGAAATCATATTATATTTGAAATTATTCTTTAAGGACAAGACAAAGCTCAGGGAGGGATAGGGAAGTCCACAGTAAAAAGTATTTGATTTCAGGGAACATCTGATTATGTCTTTAAAATTCCTCTTCCATTTATTTTCTAGTTTATGATGCTTCATCTTTTTCCTTTCCTTTCTCCTGTACCTGTTTGCCCTGATAAAACTTTTAAATCAGTAGAAAAATAATGTATCTGTTTGCCCCTTGGTTCCTTTCCAAACGGGATGACTTCCAGATTGATTCTGGCATGCTGCACAGCCTGAAACACCCTCGTGTGGTGTAAACGAAGAATTGGATAGCTCGCTATTGTCAAACATAAGGCTTGCAGATGCCAGGGGTTGGCTCACAGCAAACAAAGGGAGAGGGAGAAGCAGGCAATATATTGATGGAACTGACAGTGAGGCTATGAGTGGTGGGCAGAAAAGGGAGGGGAGGTCAATATTATGCAGGGTGTATTTTGTATGATAGAAATCTAAGTATTGACAATGGGCTTAGGAAGTGCAAAAACTATGACAGTAACAGTGGTTTTCTGACTTGATGTAAAATGGAAAATGAACACCACTGCTTGTGGTGCACTTGAAAGAAGTGACGTTTTAAATGCAGTGATGTCTGCAGAGCTTTGTGATTGAGTGTGTCTGATGGTTTGAGATGTTAAATTATTGCAGTCAGGGTAAAAATGGTAATGAACAGCTTGGAAGAGTCTGAGTATACTTACATGAAATGTTTAGCAATTAGCTTCTCTCTCTGCAAATGAATCCTGCAGTTTTCTTCTCATCAGCAGCAAAGTGACCTTTCAAATACACGGAAGACACAGAGGCTGTTCCAATAACTTACTGATCTCTTGCCTGCTGATAAATTGCATTATAAGGATTTGGAATTTACATGGCACTGTAGGCTTTGGGCTGAAAAGGATGATTTTTAAAACATTAACAGAAAGCTTTCTAACAGTGTAAATGTGGCCTGTTTAAGAATGGGACGTGTTATCAGGGTATTCAATGTGGTAAAGAGAAAGAGGCTAAGCTCCCTGTAGCACCTGATATTGTTAGCTTAATTTCAGTTCCTTTAAAGCTCTTGTAAAAGTTCATTGTTCTGGATTTATATTCTGTATATGGCAGGTCACATATCAAAATTGAAATAAACCACATTTGTGTGTTTGGAATTGGCTAACAGTGAAAACCATATGCCTCCTGGGGCTTAAATAGCATCAGTCTGATCTGCATAGCTAATCTTTTTACTATGCATTTGAAACAGGAGGGTTAGGAGGATGGGAATGGAATTTGAGCTGCTAGATTGTCTGGGCTGCCTGTGTTGGCTTGTGCTCTGCACCCAGGCAAAAGGGAATAGCTGAGTTCTCTGTAAATCCACATAAAGCACAAATGTGACTATATAATCTATGGGGAAAAATTGATAATAAAGTTTTAGTCAGGCTATCCTCATTGCTGAATGTGATTCATATGGGAATGCTCCAGCAACATGGAAAAATACAACAACCTACTAGTCTTGATACAGAATGAAAAAAATATCAATAATGTGGTGTTTTCCCTGTCTGCTTAGTCTTTTTTTTTTTTGCAGCCACTTAAACACTTGCTTGAAGTGGAGCATTTGAATAGTATCAAGTGACAAGACCCTACATAATTTGTGAGTTTAGTCTCTGGAAAGCAAAATTGTATTATTAATGCCATTTGTTCCCTCTGGCTATCTAAATTAATGATCATGATTGCAATGTTTGGTACTGATTACAGAAGAAAATTACAAAGTTTTGTGTAGATGGAAAGAGGTTGAGGTTTTGTGGAGGCAACAGGTAATTTAATACTCTTCCTTGTTAGAAAAAGAAAGGGTTTTTGGACCACAAGAAAGTTTTGCTAGTGGCTACTGCTGGCAAGTGTCTGTGCACCACATGTAACGCTCACAGCTGAAGTCTCACCCTACAATGCTGAATGGAAGCATGTCCTCCTTCCCTTACCACTGTGGTTGTGAGCTGGTGGTGTCCCACACAGTCTAAATGTTCTTTGCAGGTTGGAGATCTAGACACCATCTTAACCAAAAGAGCCAGGGTGTGCTCATCCTGCACATCATAGCCCAGGGGTGCTGAAACTACCTGTGCACAAGGGAGAAAGTCACTGCGTTGTGGTAGCACAGAAGTACCCTGATGCTGTCACATTCTCCAGTACCATGAAAGAGTGATGGCAAATGCTCAGAGGTTTTGGGGAGGCTGTGAAGAGAGAAGGTTTGAGATTCTTCCTGCTTCAGCTGTAGACCCCTCTTTTCTAGCTGATCTGATGGCAGAGGACTGCTAAGACCTGCTCTCGTGGCAGATGTGATTAGATTCCTTCTCCCATGTCAGAGCACACCCTCCTGTTCCTCTTCAGACTCTGATGCCTGTCAAACACACCCCATCTTTATGTCCTTTGAGAGATGGGAAATTGTCAGAAATGCAGGATGGGGCCTGGCAAGGACACCCAGCAGTACTGTGTCAGTAGACAGCTTTAACAGTTTTGGTTCTAGACTTCAGTGTTTACAGTTTCCCTGCCCAAAGGCACAAAGATGTCCCTGGGTACATACCAACCTCTGTGAAGTGGTTACCCCTGAACTGCAAGGCTTTCTCATCCTGGAAAGCTACACTTGGCACAGCTGTGGTTGCCAGCTGCATGCAAGGTATTCACAAGTGCTCTTTTCCTGGACAGCCACAAGCTGCAAAAGTGGGGGCATGAGAGTGTTATAGATGGATAATGAGATGATTGGCTCTTGCAATTAAAGGATAACTATTGTGTGAATATTAAGAAAAGCTTTAGTGATGTACAGTTATGTTATTGTAGTTTAGATGTCCTCTGTTCTCCCCATAATTCCTTTCCCCCCCACATTGTGACCATCAGACAGCCAGAGTTGTCTAGGACAGGTAGAGAGAAGGCATGCACATGTGTCCCTTACCTGGGGCAGTGGGGAATGGAAAAGCTTGTTGCTTAGGGGGTGCAGCATGGCAACATCTGATCTCCAATCAAGTTACAAGAAAGCAGTCTCCACCGATAAATGGTAAAGAAGAGATGACTGACAGACTCTGGGAGGGGCCAGGGCTGGCTGATGCAACCCCCAGGGGTATAAAAGACTGAGCATCCATCTTGAAGACGAACTGGCCATGTGGTATCCACGAGGGCAGTTCCCGGTGCTGCGAATTTTTCCTTATGTAGTCCTTTGTTGTGGTGTGTTTTTGTTTTATTAGTATGTTTATTGTTTGATTTGTAATTTTGTAGTTTCCTTATGTTGTTTCCTTTTTGTCCCTGCCCTTTTCCCAGAACTTTCGTCACTTCTCCTGTTATTAGATGCCAGGTTCTCTCCGAGCCTGCCTCCCCTTGAGAATTTTCCCTGTCATTTTTATATTTTTCCAAACTCTATTAGTTCACTGAAAATGTTTTCCTCCCTTGAAATTCTTTATTGGTTTATACATTGTATTCCCCGCCTTGTTTTTTACTCCCAATTTTCCTGATTTGTTAAGGATTGTATCCTCTCCTGAGACCTGCCCCCGCATATAAGTCATTGTCTGCCCCCAGTTCGGGGTCCTGGGACGATGAAGAAGAGAAGTTTTACCATGAAATAAAGCTACCCCAGGAACCGTGTTGCTGCTCCTTTGTTTCATACTGCGCCATCACTGGTAGCTGGCATTTTGCAGAGCTCGGGGGCGGGGGAACTGTCGTCCCACCTGTCACCATCTAGCCGAGGCCGAGCCACAGTCCTTTTGTTCTATTTTTTCAAGGTTTAATAAACCCTTTTAAATTTTCAAAGTGAGCAGTTGTTTCTCACAAGAGTGAATAACGTACAGCAGAACAGATATTTAAAGGAGATAAACTTGCAGGGGTAGGGACTGCTTGGAGCTCATACATAACATAACATAACCACTGTCTTAGTTGAAGATAAAAATTTATTTAGAAGAGAAAATGTTCATGGTCTTGTACACATGGCTTTGAAGAGCACACCCTGCTGTCTCCTACACTGGAGCAAGTGTGGTCTTAATGGGAAGGAGGAGCAGGGCTGCAGGACAATGGAATGTATGCAGAACCTACCCTCCATGTTCTTCCTCGAGTGTGAGGGTCAGGAGTGCCTTGTGAAAATTTATAATACAAATTACACTGAGTTTAAGCCTCTTCAGTATCAAAGATCTAAAAGCAAAATGTCTTTGTTGGCATCCTTGAGAAGAAAAATGCTGACTCATGGAAGGAGATTGAATTCTGGTTGTATTCTATGAAAATATATAGTTAATGTGTATTTACAAATACATTAAGTTTATGTATACTTTAAATATACAGTTCAATCAGCAGTTTCACTGTATATCAATTAAATTATTCTGTGAATAATTTGCAAACTGTAATATGCTAAATGAAAAATACTTGCTTAATTAAAAAAAACTTCCTTACAGACAAAACAGAGGACTTCCAAAATACATATCTTTGGTGTTTTGTATTCAGCCTTTAGTAATTTGACAGTGAAAAATTATCTTTCAGAATTACATTTGTGGTTTTTGTTTTGGTTTTTTTTTTTTCACTAATGTGATAGAGTAGGTCTCAGTGTTGTATACCTGGTCATCTCTATATCCTATGGGAAGAGTAGGGAGATAGTATGTTTGTACATATTCTTAAGAAGACTTGCTCACAAAGCATTATCCTTCAAAGTCACATAAGAATGCAAGGGAGGAAAAGTGTATCTTAGAAAATCAATTTTGTGTATCATGGCAAATCCAGAAATTATTTTGGAGAAAATTCTTTCTCCAACAACCAAATGCAGTGAAAGGTCAAGTGTGAGACTGTCAGGGAAAGGGAATTGTGGAAGAGCAGGTAGTGAGGGATTGATCCTGTGCTATCTTGCTCCTTAAACCTTCTGCTGCTGTGTTGGTTCTTGCCAGACACTATGTAAATCTCTCCAGATAACACACTTAATTCACCTGATAGCATCATAAAACCAAGGTGCTGGCCCTCTGTGTCAGGGGTGGCTTCTCAGGTGCTATGGTAGAGGGAATGGATGAATTTTGGGGGACTGCTGTGTCTCTGACGTGCATCGGCTGAGGGTGCTGGGCCTGTTTGGTCTGGAGCAGCCTGAGAGGGGACCTCGTCAATGTCTATCAGTGTCTGAAGGGAGGGAGTCAACAGGATGGCACCAGGCTCTGCTCGGTGGCGCCTAGCAACAGGACCAGAGGCCATGGGCAGAAACTGAGTCCCAGGAAGTTCCAGCTGAACACGAGAAAGAACTTTCTTCCTGTGCAGTAACCGGGCACTAGAGCAGATTGCACGCACAGGGTGGCATACTGGACCGTCAGGACGCCATTCTGTGCCGTGTGCCCCGAGCTGTCCCTGCTGGAGCAGGGCGGTGGGCGCAGGGCCCCGCCGAGCCTCGCGGCCGGCGCATCCCGCCGGGATTCCACGGATGCCGCAATCCCAGCCCACCGACCCCACCGGGACGCGGAGCCGGGGGTGGGGCGCGGGGCGGCGGCCAATGGTGAGCCGCCGTGCCCCGTGACGTCACCCCGGTTACATAAGGACGGCGGGTGCCGGTGCTGGCCCGGCCGCGCCGCCCGCCAGCGATGAAGGAGCTGTGGCGGCGCGGCGCCGTGGGGGCCATGGCCGACGGCAACGCCGACTGGATGGGCTCGCTACCGCCCGCACTGCGCTCCCTGCCGCTCTCCAACCTCGCCATCCCGGGTAGGGCGGCGGGACGGGGTGTGCGGGGCCGGGGCTGCCCGGGCGGCGGTGGGGGAGTCGCCTCAGCCGCGGCGTCGCGTCCCCCGTAATAAAGTGCTGAGGCAGGTGCTGGGGCTGAAAGGAGCCCTGTCCATCGCAGCAGAGAATGGCGGGCTTAATCTCCCGTAATTACTGCTGTGAGACGCTAACCATTGACCTGCTGCTTTCACTGCCTGTAGAAAAGGTAGCTGTGACCTGAGCGTTTGCAGATGCTTTAAGTAAGGCTGAAGCCGGGTGGGGAGAATGGCTTGCGTTGACCCAACAGCTGGAGGTTTATCAAATGGAAGGTCTGCTGAGATGGGGCTCTGAGCAACCTGCTCTCGTGAAGAGCGTTCCTGCTCGTGTCAGAGGGCTTGGAACTATGGAATCTTCAGGCTCCCTCCCAACCCAGACCATTATATGGCATGGCTTTTAGAACCTGGTTTACACACAGATAAGCTTATAAATGACGACAACAATAGATGACCTGAAACTTACTTAGACTGATTTTCCTTCTCTAAAGGGCAAAAAATACTCTTCCTTGCAAATGTCCATAGGGAAGATTTTAGGGGTGGTTACTGTAGCTCCTTCTGATGCTGGATGTTACGCTCTGGTACAGGCTTGGTTTTCATTTGAGTGCTTTAGCTTGCCACTAGCACTTGGGGTATGTATTGTAGCATACATACAGTCTCAGGTTGTGTCTGGGGAGGTTCAGGATGGGCATTAGAAGGAGCTTCTTCACAGAAAGGGTGATTAGACATTCGATGGGGCTGCCCAGGGAGGGGATGGAATCACTGTCCCTGGAGGTCTTTAAGGAAAGAGTGGATGTAGCACTCAGTGCCATGGTCCAGTTGGCAAGGTGGTGTTAGGGCTTGGGTTGGACTCTGTGATCTCAGCAGTGTTTTCCAGTGTTCTGATTCTATATAGCAGACATTCAGAGATAACTCCCTAGAAACAGAGTAACTTTTTGTGTCAGAACATAGCTACTTCTCTACATGTTCAAATGCCCTTGAAGCATGTAGAGAAAGGGCTATGCACCTCCTATGTGCTGACTGCTGTGTTACCTGAATCAGAACAGTTAAAATGCCAGGTTTCAATCAAAAATGGTGCTCTTTCCTATCTTGACAGTAGCAAAAACATTTTATGTGACCCTGTTCTATTGAACAGGGAAGCGAGACAGAAAGTAAATTCAGTGTTCATATAAAATTCTAATGCCAGGAGACTTTGAAACATCTGGCAAAGAAAGGCTTCTCTGTTTTAGTGAACTCATAAATCAATTTGTTGTAGCCACTTAAAGACTGTGAAACTATGCAGAATGTTATGATTTAGGTTGTATTAGGGACAATGCTGCTGTCACTTGCAAACATTATGCAACCCATGTTGCAGCAGAGAAACCAAGTAAATGAGTGGTTGTTTCAGTAATGCCATGGTGCTTTTAGAACGGCCAATGCTTTTTTTTTAAAAAAAAGCTTGCAGTAAATGTTTACTTGTGATCAAGGTTGGTGTATCTCCCCACCACTTTCCTGTATATACCTCATGCAACCTGCAAGCAGGCAAAAGTTATTTTGGGTAGATTTTTGTCATTTTTTCATTACTATTATTTTAGTCTAATGACTATTTTGCTGAAGTGGGGTTTTGGTGTTGTGCTTGACAGAGCAACCTTTTTGAGATCCCGAGGGGGCAGGTGTTCCTAGCAGTGTGGAATACAGGTAGCAGTTGAGGAATCTTTGCAGATGCTGAACAGCAATGGAGACCAGTGTTACCTTCAGAAGAGAGATGAGAGGTCGAATGAGAAACAGTTTTGTCTGTTCTTAACACCTGTGTGTGCATATGACAGGAGTGGCCTGCTTTTGTCCATCGCAGAATACATTTGTTTTCTCCCCTGAAATGATGGACTCAATTGGTTTTGATTTGGGGAGTTTGTTTGCTTCCCTGCCAAACTCCTTGTCATCCTTTGTACATAGGAACAGAGATAGAGCTCCAGGAGTGGAAACCTTAAGACTTTTTAAAACTTGAAATAAAATCAGCACTCAAAATCATGGAGCTGTTGTTGTTTTATACTTTTTGCACTTTGAAGCATTGCAGCATTTAAAGAATTAAAAAAAAAAAAGAAAACAAAATGATAGTATCGTGGGGCTATTTAAAGTGAATGAATTGAGAGTATACACACGAATGAAACCTCTTAGATTTATTATATACTGCTGTGAGTGGGTAGCTCCCTTGTATATTGCCCAAGAGATGTTCATAGGGTTCTCCTCCTAATTTGTTGGAAACCTTTTGCTTTCAGAGCTGCTTGTTTTCACTGGCTTTAGAAAAGGTAGGTGTGTCTTCTGGGGGTGCTTTTAAAGCTACATTATTCTATGATTCCATGAGCTGTTAAATAATGGTGTGAAAGACCTTACTTGGCGGTAGAGAAGGTCATTCTTTCCTCAGGCCTTAGAACCAACTGGTAGCAGGTAAATAATGTTGAAGATGGGTGTTCAATGAGGTATATGGGCTGTTTACATGATTATTTAACTCTGCTCAAAAGGAAGAGAGACTTTGAAAGAGTTAAGGCCCTTCTCCAAAGCTTGTGTGTGATCGGTTCCCATGTTTGGGCTTTTCTGTTACTTCTGTTGGGAAAAACTCTAGCCAAAATGCTAAACCAATATAGTCATTTGCAAGGAAAAGAGATGAGGTTTCCTGTGCAATGTCATGACAGGAGGGATCTTTTGCAATGAAAAATTGCCAAATATCAAGTAACTAAAATGTCATCAACATCACAAACATGCAGTATGGTCAGCAACAATAACCACCTTCAACAAGTGGTGACCTTGTGTGAAAATCTACAGGGTTTTCTCTTAATTATATTCCAGTAATCTTCTTTGGATGTGGGTTTAAAAATTAACCCTTAAACATTTTGTTTGTGGATGTGATCCTTGGCAGGGTATTGTATAGTGCTTGTTTAATCTCAAGCTGATTTACATTAAAGAATTTTATGAAATCACAACTGTGATACTTACTATTTTCCTTGGTCATTTTTTCTGATCTGCATCTGCTGCTTTTCTTTTTTCTCCATGTAGAAATGGAACACAAAAATCTGGAATGCTCTCATTGATCAGCTTTCAAAGTAAATCAGCTAGTTGAAGAATTAGCTGGAGAGCCTAGCTGATCCTTGCTTGTACTTGCATCCTTATAGTTGATAGCACCATGATATGTCCAATTTGTACTGTTTCATTTAAACTGCTCCAGAAATTTTTAGAAAGGCAGATATCTTGATTACCTTGGTGCTAGAGTTTGAAGTCTGCCTCTGAAGATATAGCACCATTTTCCTGTTTCATCAAGCTTTTGCATGAATACTTGTATTAGAACAAATGAAACACTTTTTCTGTCTCAGTCTTCTCTGTGAGGTCAGGATAAGCTCGTGCCTTTTGGTTTGAGACAGCAAGGCAGTCTAGCAGATGTTCACTGCCAGCTATCAGTGTTTGTTTAAGCATTTTGTTAATTCAGCCTCCAAGGTGCTGGATGAATGCCCTGAGAAGAGCAGGCAGTTCTGTTTTCCTCTGGGTCTTGGTAATAATACATTTACTTAATCCTGTCTGGACTATTCCAACTTTAAATATGGATGTAACAGGTATACTTGGAGTTTTGGATCAATCTGTATCCCTTGCTTGGTTCCCAGTTCTGGTCAGGATAGCTAGCGATGAGTTTTTCCATGCTGCTAATTTTCTTTCTTTGTCTTCCAGAGAAAACATATGATGGCTAACGTAGGGATCCACTGCTGTTTGCAGGAGCACCCAGAAGAGTTATGGGTGCCCTTTAATAAATAAAGTAAGATAATCAAAAGTCGCTTCTGTCCCCTGCCATTCCTTCTCCACCCCCCCAAATACAAATGAATGTGTTCCCCAAGCTAACCTTCTGGAAAGGTTTTTGTGGTGATGATAGTTTAGAGGGAATTTTTGATTTTGAGAAGTGGTTCTTGTCAGAAAAGCTGCTTGCAACAGCTGCTCACGGAGTTAGGCAAGCCCTAGGGTGGGTGCTGGACTGTGTGGGTGTCCAGAGGGAACACAAAGGTTAACCTGATGTGTCATGGTGCTGCAGATGTGGATCGGAAAGAACAACAGGTGGAATGGCTGTAGAATAAATGGGTGATTGTTTTCTTTCACATAGTTTGGCTGAAACAAAAGCAATTAGTAAAAACTAAGCTTAGTTGGGGAAAAATTAATTTCAATCTCAACAAAGATGTTTGATAGGAGTACTGAAGAAGAGAGCTAAAAGATGGAAAATTTGGGAAAAGTAAAATGTTTTACTTTAGCACTTTGAAATGTGATACTTAAAAAAACCCCTTTAAACCCTTACACCAGTGGTTTTCTCCTAGGGTGTAAGATTTCTTTTTTAAAATTTTGAAGTAAAGATGTTTGTGTTATAGGTCAAACTTGGTATATCTAAGGCTGATTTGAAAGGTAAGGTAGCTTTTGCCACCAGAAGCCAGTTTTTCAACCACTGATACACCTCGAGCCAAATGTCATACTCAGCAGAGTGTTCTGCTGCTCGGAATGTGCAGGCTGAGCAGGCTGCCTTTCCAGGGAGAGGTGGGACAGTTCTCCACCTGTGGCTTCTGGTGGTATACAGGGCCTCTTCTGTCATCTTCTAGTGATCCCAGCTGGTGTGTTCTTGCTTCCTCAGAAACCATGTGGACGGCTGGTCAGAATCTCATTTCTAAGTCATGCAGAACATTTGGAATGTGGAGCCATTTCTGTCAGCATCAGATTGGACAATGGCTGAGGAGTTTCCTGTGGGATGCTGGGTTGTAGGTAGCCAGAGCTGACAGATAAAAAATGGGGTTTACAGTTCCAGAAACATTTTTTAACAGAGAAAATCATATTGACCTGAATATGGCCAGAACAAGACCATACTGGAGACTCAGAACAGTTGGTAAAGTGTCTTCAGCTTGACTGTTTGCTGATCCCCAAGGAGAGACATATCCTTGCTCTTCTGAAATAGTAAGTCTTTGCTGCTCCAAACTATAGCATAGTCAAGCTGCCTAATTCCCGCTATGACACACACACTCTTGACTTTCTAGCCATCTTGTAAGATAATAACTTTCCATAGTTCATTCATGGCAGTGTCAGTATGACTAGCCCAAAACTTGCCACAGTACAGTGTGCCGCTGTTTCTGCCCTTCTCTGAGAAGTTCAACCCAAGAGCCTCAATAAGAAGCTTCCTGATTTTGATTAGATTATCAAAGTACTATGAAATCATCATCCCTGGAAAACAAAGCTTTACAAATACAGCTGGTAGGCAGTCTTAACAAGGAGCGGCCCTGTTGGCCAAGCCTGTGGTTCAGCTTGAAGCGGAGACAGAAGGCATGGAGAGGTGTTTCCTGTGTTGATAACCTGCTGTGAGTGACTGAGTTGGTGCAGTAGTGTGACTGTCCTCATGTGTCAGGTTCCAACACTTGGAGGTGATGGGGTCCTGAGCATCTTCTGTATAGGATGCCATCTTCCCATCCACCAACTGGCCAACTCTGCTCTCCTGACAGTATAGCTGTTCCCTAAGAGCCCTGTGAGCTGCTTGGTTTGGAGTTGGCTAAGCAGAGACAAAATGGTTCTGAAAAGAAGCAGCAGCAAGTGCTGTCCAGTTGAGAGCTGGCCACTAGGCTCTGAGTGGATTGGGTGTTTTTTCTCTTTGTCTGCCTGACCCTGAGGTGAGCTGCTGAACTTGCTAATGCTATGATTTTCTTGTTTATTTGTTTATGGGCTGGTGTGGGCTGTGGACATGCGTGCTGAGAGGAGTGGTGGTGACCTTGAGGCTGCATCCTCCTCCCAAACAGTATTCCTTTGGAATTCTTGTTAAAAGGATCATTGAATCATCTAACTGGCCGTCTGTTGGATTGAAACTCAAAGGGAAGAAATACAAGATTTATGTTCTGTTTCACCAAGCTTTATTTTCCCTCTCAATTTAGTTTGCATCTACCAATGAATCAGGTGGTAACCACTAGAAGGAAGTATCTGCATAAGTATAATGATGTTGAGTATGATTTGTAAATGCAGAATTTTCTGAAAACACAAGTTATTTTATTACCTTGTTAGGCTATTTGATTGTAACAGCAACTCTCAAATATTTTTAGAGAGACAATTAAACTATCTGAACTGTTACACTGGTGAGAACATTTGATGGAAGTTGTTCCACTATTCTTAAGTAACCAAGTATTCTTTTTGTATGTCCCTCTGTGAGGAACTGGTCTGGCAGACAGTGGGTCTGTGCAGGAGTTCCCCTGAAAAGCCAGTCTTAAGGCTTCTTTTTTTAAAGAACTTCTGTCATCTGTATAGCCGAAACCAAATTACTCTTGAAATACTACAAAATTTTCTTCAGACAGTATATGAAGGTCCTAATTAATTTGGTTTTTTTCTGGAAAAAATTTCTTCCTGTGACTTATTAAAATCTGTACCCTAGAGAGGGACTTAAGTGTGTCTGGTAAAATGTCTTCAACTTGACTGTTCACTGATCTCCAAGGAGAGATGTGCATGAGTGCAGAACATGCCAAAGTTTTTCTTCCAATGGAGAAAACTACTCATAATGTTGATATAAATGGTTGTTGCTTTCCTTCCATGTTGTGAAAGTTTGTTTGCCTGCTTTTCCAGCAAAGATGCTAAAAGGGGAAAGTACCATGTAATAAAAATTTCTCTATAGCTTTCTCGGAAGAGAACGAGCCCTTGGTCCACTCAGTTCTGAGTGGTCGCAAAAGAGGAATTTAGAACTCTTAAGCTGAAGGGTTTTTTTCCTTTTTGAGTGTGTGGATCCAGTCAGGCTTTGAAATGGTAGAGACATGCTGTGTCTTTCTTGCATTGCCATTGCAGACAGCTGAGAATGTTGATAAATGAGAAATCATTGCTAAGTGACTTTAACCTTCAATGGCAATAACTCCAACCAGTGCCAAAAGGATTTCTTCTGGCTGGAAAGAAAAGCAAACTACTCTATGACATTGTGTCTGACAGTTTTAGGTTGTCTTTAAGCTCTTGCATCCCATTGCACTGCCTGAAAGGGGCAGTGGGGGAAATCAGGGTAGTTCTTGGATAGAGAGAGGGAGTTTTCCTAAGAGGATTTGGTCTGTACTAGGATTTGTCTTTCTTAATAGGTCTGCATTAAGAATATCTAAAGGATTATTGTAGGTTTCTTAAAATATACTCATCTCTATAGTTTTAGATAATTGATTATCAATAGGATGTTTCTTATTTCTGCATCATCTCCTTTTGCTGGACAAGTTAGTGTGAACTATTTGCTTTTCATTAGTGATGAACTTTTAAGATGTTAATCTTCTAATAAGAAAATCTGGATTGTTAATGACCTGAATTCTGAGGACTTCTAGACTTTGAGAGGCACTTTTCCTTATCCTGTTTTTCCCTCAGTTTTGCACACACAGGACATCTTGTTTAAAAGAACATCAGTGGGATAGCCTTGACTGTCTAGCACTTATATCCTGTGGTTTTGGAACTTGGTTACTGTTCTTCTGCTCATCTTGGCTGTGTAATGCCTGCTGTGCTGTCATGTGCAGTGGTTTGTAATGTGTGGGGAATGTACTTTGTCTAGTAAGCAAAGCTTGTGCTAAGAAGTTAAGCATCACTACAGCTCAGGTGATTCTTTGGTCATAAGTGACCCTGTAATGCTTTTAAAGGAACGAGTATGTTCTTTTGACCTTGCTTCTTAACTTCATGCTGTGTTAAACATTTGTTTCTTGCAGTTTTCATCCTGTTATTCTGTTAATGTAAAGATCAATCCAGTTTATTCAAATCTATTTAAGCTTACTCACAGCACACTTGTCTGCCCTTGTGCTTTCATTTATTGCTTCTTGGTTGGCCAGATGTTTGCAGAAAGTGTCTTGAGCTGCTGCTTCTGACTAGTCCACAGCCTTGGAACCAGGGAGGCTTGCAGTATGCTGAGATATGCTTGTATCCAAAATACCCCATGAGTTTTTGTCTTGTATTCGAGTGATTGGCAGTGCACAGGTAATGTTCTATGTTGGAAGATCTCTGCACTTTACATGCTGTATAATCATATTTTTAGTATTTCATGAAGCTAAGTTTACAAGGGGTTTGTGACATGATGCTAATCCCTGTCCCTCTGCAGTATTTGCAGGAAGTATTATGTGGAAACAAAAGATATTACCAAATGGTACGGAATCACAGAATATGCTGAGTTGGAAGGGACCCATAGGATCATCAAGTCCAACTGCTGGCCCTGCACAGGACACCCCCAAGAGCTGCACCCTGTTCCTGAGAGCATTGTCCAAACACTGCTTGAACTTGGACAGGCTTGGTGCTGTGACCACTTCCCTATTCCAGTGTTCAGCCACCATATGCATGAAGAACCTTTTCCCAAGATCTAGTGTAAGCCTCCTGACTCAGCTTTGTGCTGTTTCCTGAGTTCTGTCGATGGTCATGAAAGTGAACAGCTGGTACTTGTTGACATTGGATGCTTGATAACATTCTGTTGATCAGTGTCGTTTGTTTCAGCTCCACCATGGGTTACTTTGACTATCTGTGAGTAAGTAGCATGACAAATAAACTCACTGGGAAGTTAGATTTTACTGCGAATGTGATGATAAAAGGCTGCTGTCTATATCAGTCAGCACAAGGGCTTCAATAAGAAGTCATCCTGAACAGTGAAATACAATCTATTTAACATATAAATTGAACTGAAAAGTGAGCTGTTTAGCATAAAATTAACTTGAGGAATTAGTATAAGCAGAAAAAAAGAAAGAAGTTTAAAGATATGAATGAAATTTAATCCACAGTTGCAATTACTGGGATAAAATTAAGAGGTCTTCCATCATTTTAAGTCTAGCATCTGGAAGATACCTATATAATATTATTCTAACTATAACACAGCTTTTGATAGTTAAATATCTGAGAATTTGATGGCATGTGACTTCTTTCCTTGAAGCTGCCAGTCTTTGTCAGATGAAAGAAATGAAACAAATAAAGCTGCTAGCTGATTAGCGGTCCCCTAATTTGTCTTTGAATGTGCAGTCTCTTTCATTATTAGATTTAATGCTTGCTGCTTGGTACTGCACATCTTCACCCAGTTGGAAGCAATTGGCAAATCATGATCTCTTCATTGTATTGCCTGTGCCTGACTCGCTTTTGGGAAGGGCTGAGCACCAGTCTGATGCCGTGTCACTAGAGCAGCTCAGTAAGGTTTGCTGTCTGAACACTAATCCAGTCTTGTGTACAGTGATTCTATGTCCTGCATGTGCAGGAACATGCTTTTGAGGCAGTTCAGGCTGGACTTCTGGCCTCTCCTTACCTAAAGGACAATGAAGATAAATTTTCTTGGCTCGTCTCTGCCTTTTGACTTCTCAGTGGGTGAGGTGGAGGTTACGAATACCTAGTTTTGTTAGTTGCTTTGTCCATAATCAATAGGTTTAAGGAATAGCTTTACTGAATAGGGTGCTATTTATATTTCAGTTATTAATTATCATGTGAAATGTCTTGCTTCAATAATTCTTGAGGTTGCTTTTTTTCCCAAGAAAAGTATTCAGCATAATTTGCAGCGATGCACATTATTTGTGTGGTGGGGAACAACAGATGGTGAGGGATTTTTTACACATAGAAAAGACTTTACAGTGTGTGTTGCTGTGAGAGTTTTGTGGTTCTTGCTCTGTCCAGGAGCTGCTAGCCTTGCTGCTGTCGCTGGGCAGTGTCCAAGCACCTTCACATGTCCTTGTGTTAGACATGACTTGAGAATCTACTTAGCAAGCTCTTACACTGAGCTCCTGAGAAAATGGGGCTGGTCTGCTCTATTCTTGCCATGTAGGCTCTGCCCTTTGCCTTTGCAGTTTTACAGATTTGGGTTGGTTTAGGTTATGCTTTTTCAAAAAGAAATCATGCTGTATCACATATATCAGCAAGCAGCTTTGCTCCTGCCATAGCAACAGAATGCCAAGACTCTTTGAGTTTAGGGATAGAGCAAAGGAGACCAGGGATTATTTTGACATCATGATGCAATCAGTTTAGCATGTACTTAACATCACAGCTAAGCTATGTTAAAAGGCAGTGCCTGAGCTGGTAGTATATCAGAGTGATCTTAAATTAAAGAAGGGCCTGGTGGATGATGTGGGTCTTCACCTTGCTTCTACTCCACAGCCTCACAAGTATCCAGGTGCTGTTGCTGCAGGGTTTCAGTTTTTTGACAGAGTCAAAACATTGTGGGTCCAGGTTTGGCCAAGATGTTGGTGGCTGGCCTTTTTAAATGACCACTGAAGACCCAACTGAGCTTCTGCTGTCTTTCCAGCCTCAGTATTGATCATAGAATGATTGACAGCGATGCTGATGCTCCCCTGTACTCCTTAGAAGGTGATGTCCTACCAGGAGTGAAAAGGAGGATATGTTTTGCAAATGCAGCTAGTGTTCTGCTTGGTTATATCTAGGTATACAGGTTGACTTTAATGTAGGAGGAAAGCTCCATTTCCTAGGCTTTTAGCAGAGCCATGGGGCAGGAGTTAATAAGATCTTCTCTAACTATAGAAGCATGTCACACATAGTTCAGTTTCCTGTTAAGGAGTGCAGTTTTTAAAGTATGTGTTGAAAAAGTTGCAATGTGGTGATCTGTTTGGGTTTTTTGTGGAATTTTTTTCTTTTTTGATACTGCTTTCTAGTGCTACGCTGTAAATAGAATTTGGTTTGTGATAGTGCAGGGAGAAAATCTGCTCTTTGTATCCTTAAAAGCGCCTTGTAAGTGTCAAACTGCAAAGACTTTTGTAGCTGCAAAGTGAATGATCAGAATTAGGAAAATTAATTGCTTTTTGGTTCAGGTTTACTTAGACAACTCTGAGGTGACAATAATATATTAGCGGCAAGATAAAATTCTCATTCCTTTGTAAGTCAGATTTATCAGTCTGAGGGAGCGTAATGGTGCGAGTGACTCCTATAGGTCTCTATGATGCTGCACTGTCGTAGTTAATATGAAAATATTTCTTATGTCATTATTCTACAATGTTAAACTGTATTCTACAGTGACCTAAACAGAAGAAAAAAGTAAAAATTAGTAGAATTAAGAACTAGGAAAAAACTGAACAAAAAACGCAACCAAATGAAAGATTTCTTTGTGCAGAGCTACTAATTCCAAGGTGGAAGGCAAGCCCCTTGTGATTAAAGTCTACTTTCCAAATATTGTAGAAGCTTGAATGACTCATTCTGCTGTACAGGGAGGTAGATGAAACTCAAATATCTGTAAACTACAGTTTGAAGCATCAGATGGCTTCTGAAACATCTCTAGACATTCGCTCCTGGATTTTGTTTGGAGATGGGGGAAAAAAAGCTAGGTGTTGCTCCACAACTGACAGCCACTTTGTGTTGTGGTTTACTGGGACAGGTACTAAAAAATTGCTTAAGATGGCATCTTTGGCACTTCTCACTTCTGTCTAGAAGACTGAATGGCACGCCATAACAGAGACCCACTTACACAAATGCTGTGAAGAATTCATGGAGAATTGGTCAGAATTAGTTTTAGTGTTCATTTGTAAAGCTTGAAAACTAACCTTCACACTACCTGGTCACTGGTTTTGAACTAGTTGAAATCCATGGAAACAGAGGGCATTTAAGGTTATTGAGAAGTGATGTTTAGTTTATGCACAGTCTGTTCTTTCATCTGGATTAAAAATGCCTACAAGATAATCCAATTAAGATCATAATCTTGTTTGTAGCTCTGATCTTGCATCACAAAAAATGCATCAGTGTTCAAGTGAGCACTGGTACACGAATAAAAGGTTTGGATAAAGGAGTCTGTGAATGCCTCAAATGTTGTCTTGAGATTGGATGTGACAGATTGGGATTTCAAAGAGTTGCAGACTGAGGTAGAGGAGGGAACTCGAGAAAAGCATAGTCCTAAAAGCAGGGACAAGCATGCAGGAATGTAAACCGCAGGTGCTGGGTCGCTGTACCCTGGGGCAGCTGGAAAATTAGCTCCTTGGGTGAAGATGCTTTCTCTACACTTCAGCACAGATAGCAGGTGGGGTTTGGCTTAATGGGCAAACTCTCTCTCCTGTCCTGAAGACAAAGGGTAGCGAGGGCTGTTAGAGCTCCTAATAGTGTTTTTGCTGGCTGGAGCTTCACAAGGAAGGTGAGCCTGGAGCAACTACAGCTTCTTGGCTAGATTGCTGGTACCTGGTGCGAATGATCACAAATCTTTGGTAAAGCCTGGTCTGTGGTGGATCAGCTTTTGCCAGTCTTTGCTTTATGCCGTTCTGGTACGGTGCAGACCAAGATACACTGCCTGTTTACTCTTTGTTCTGTTACTGACTTGGCTAAGGTAGGGGTATTTAATTTACTCCGAAACTTTTATTTTGGAGCTTTGTTACTTCTCAGGTTTTTTTTCCCATTTACTACTGAATTTTCAATGGGAGGTTTTTCTAATAAGCAAAATTTTATATTGGAGATGCAGTTTCTCTGCAAAGGTTGTGTTACAGGAGCTTTTTTGAATGTGCATTATTTTGGTTGGGACTGGTGATTTTGATTGTTGGTTATACTTTTTTGATGAATTTTCTGTTCACCATGCCTTTGATCACTCAAAAGCATGCCAGGTAAAAGACATGTTCATAAATTTGTTTGACATGAGCTTGGTATCCATCCATACTGTAACTGGTGGTGTGTTCAGTTTTTCCACCCCTAAGTCCAGCCAGTCATTGCCCACTGTTCAAACTACTGTTCATTTGTCTGCCATCTTGGGGCTAAAGTGAGATGTGCTGGTAAGGCATGTGCAGGTGCAGATGCCTCAGTCCATTAAGTGAATAAAGATACCTGTTCCAAGATGTTTGGTGTGTAAGGTTACTGTTGGATATACCAAGTGGAAATAAAGACTCGGATTTTTAAAATTATTCTGGAGTCCCATCCTAGATCAGTCAGGTCCCAAGCTCTGGGAAGGCTTTGGGGGTTGATTTGTGGTTTGTAGAGGAAGGAATGAAGGAGGTTTCCCTTTACCACAAATGTTTTTTGTGGTGTTCAGAGAGCACTGAAATTGGGAGCTCATGAAAGAAAGCAGTTCAAACTGAAGATGTTATGCTTAACTCTTGTTATACTGTCCAGGAAAAATAAGGTGTAAAGCATAGTCTGAAAGACTCAGACATGAGCATAATTCTTCTGCACCCTTGTCACACATGTAGGACTTTGTTCAGTTTTTGGGGCACATGGGTACATGTGTTATGGGATAATCACTTTTTCTAAAATTAATTTTTCTTGGCTTTTTTTTCTAGGATCACATGATTCTTTCAGCTACTGGGTTGATGAGAAATCTCCAGTGGGACCAGACCAAGCAACAGCCATCAAACGTTTGGCCAGAATTTCCTTGGTTAGAAAGATCATGAAGAAATGGTCAGTGACTCAAAATTTGACTTTCAAAGAGCAGTTGGAAGGCGGGATCCGCTACTTTGATCTTCGTGTATCTTCCAAACCTGGGGAAATAGGACAAGAGATTTACTTCATACATGGCTTGTTTGGCATCAAAGTATGGGATGGGCTGAAGGAGATGAATAGTTTTCTTGAGCAGCACCCCAAGGAAGTAATCTTCTTGGATTTCAATCATTTCTATGCCATGGATGACAGCCATCACCACTTCTTGATCAACAGGATCCGCTCAGCATTTGAATCCAAACTTTGTTGTGTTGAATGTGTAGAATATGTGACGTTACTGTACATGTGGGAGAAGAAACACCAGGTAGGGAAAGGATGTTTGATGTTTTTCAAACCTAAAATGTTAAGATTCTAAAGAGACAAGCCAGGTGTAGCTCCCACTCGCAGATACTGGACCAAGGATGCTGCTGATGGTCTAGTTAAAGCCCACTAGGGCCTCCTCTATGTAGTGTGCATGTTTTTCTCCATTTACATGCAGCTGTGTATCCCCTCATCTATGGTGTGGCCAGTCTGTCCTGCTCCCAAGCACATTTGTTAAATAATTAAACTATAGTGTCCTTGGAGCCTTGTGCTCCTTACAAATGGTTTTCTCTTCTGGAAGAGCACGTAATGCAGACTTGTGTTGGTGAGGATTTTATTAACTGTTGTCTTTCTAGCCAATGTGAAGCATATAAGCTTTAGCATGACTAATGTATGGACTGAATTTCTTACCTTCTTTGCATCCATCCAGATCTGCAGAGGTGAGGTTGATGCCTCTTCTCTGTGGTAGCTGCTCCCATAGGTATACAAAAACTGAGAACAGAAAAGGGTTTCAGCAGCAGCACATAATTCTTGAACTGGAAATGAGCCTTTGAGGAATTGTTCTGAACTGATGCTCTCAGTGTTAGGTTTCAAGATTTATCTTGTATAAATGTGGGTGCTTGTAAAAAACGTTACCTCTTTGTGCTGTAGAGAAGCACCCTACAAGGTAAAAAATATTAACTTTGGATTTGACAGTTTTGCTGACAGCAGGACTAGCTTTGGTTTCTCATGCAGCAAGTGTGAGCGTGATGCCAGTATGTCCGTCATGTGTCAATCAGCACAGCAAGCTTTGCCCTCTTAGAAGGAGGTATTCAGAAGATGGCAAGACTGCTAAAATCCTTACCTTCAAGTACAGATATAGTATTTTCTGGCATTAAGAAGTTGCAATGCTTATAAGCTGAGCTCTTTAAATGTCAGAGGCAACTTTGTCATTTTAAACTGATGACCCATAAAGCCTGAAGAAATCCTGTCCTCAAAGCTGAGCAAAATGATCCCCATCTCCTTTGGCTGTAGTGCAACAAATAAACTGACAATCATGAGTCAAGAGCAACTTATTTGCTTGGTCCTCTTCACTGCTATGCTAGGTGCAGCAGTACTGTATGAGCATAAACCAATGCAGCAGCCTGTTCAAATAAAAACATAGTACTTGTGACTTGTTTTGGTTGTTTTTGGTTTTTTTTTTCTTTTTTTTTTTGTCCTCTTAGGTTCTCATCTTTTACCACCACCCTTTGTATCAGGAATATCCCTTCCTGTGGCCAGGTAATAAAATGCCAGCACCATGGGCTAATACAACTAATGTGCACAAACTGCTGCAGTTCCTGGAGACCACGCTTGGGGAACGAAGTCGTTATGGGACTTTCCACGTATCTCAAGCAATTCTCACACCTCAAGTGAAAACGATTGCACGGCATCTGATTCGTGGTCTGAAGAACACACTTGTTCATAGGTGAGGACTTGTCTTGATTGTCTCAGGTCTTTACTTAACATGTCTCGTGTTGAAAGAGGCACTGAGCAAGAAACAAACTAGGAAGCGTTTGCTTAGGCTTGCTGAAAGCTTTGCGTTTTCCTCAGTACTTTTGTTCACGAGAGAGATTTGCAATCATTGAAAATAAAGACTTAGTAAGTAATAAAGGAACAGGATATATGTGTTTCCTGGTAATTGGAAATTTTGGAATGTGATATGATTTTGTAAAATGTAGGATGGATTTATGGCTTCAAACCCGTAATTCATTTCAAACTGGCTGATGTTGGATTTAAGGGGGGGTGGAAAAAGCTTGTGCCACAGAGAAAAATTGCTTATTTCTGGACTTAGTTTTGCATTTGTCCATACAAATGTCTCAGTAATTTCAGTAATGGCCAGAGGTGTATGACCTAGGACAGTATTTTACCTTGTATTTTAAGGGGGCTGGGGGCAGGTTTTCCAAAAATTAGATTAACCATTTGACTTTTTTTAATACCACTGACCATTGTACAATTAATTTTCCTCTAAGTAAGGTCACTGTAGGAGGGTTTTGCTTTGATTAGCACAGAGTGCCAGTGATTTTTAATAGCATTAACAGCATGACCAGGATAGTTCCATATGATTTATTTTATGGAATTACCACTTTGTAGCCTGTTCGCTAAAAATTACCAGAACTGTAAAAGTCCTCTTGGATATTAGGAAGAAATCTTTACTGTGAGGGTAGTGAGGCCCTGGTACAGGTTGCCGAGAGGATTTGTGGATGCTCCATTCCCTGCAAGTGTTCAAGGCCACGTAGGGTCAGGCTCTGAGCAACCTGGTCTAGTGGAAGGTGTCTCTGCAAACGGCAAGGGCTGTTGGAATGCGATGATATTTAAGGTCCTTTCCAACCCAGGCCATTCAGTGATTCTGTGAATAAGAAAATCTCAGGTTAGGTATAAATCTCGGTATTTTCAGTGCCGTTCGTGTTTAGAGGCGTGAGTCCGGCTCAAGCCCGGTTAACCCCTCTGCTGTCGGGTTCAGTTGTCGGGGCCGCGGCGGCTGCGGCTGTGCCGGCCGCGCTCGGCACCAGGTGGCGCTGGGGGCCTGCGAGCGCCGGACCCTGCAGGGCATCCGCGCCAAGGCCGGGCGGAATTCCTGGGCCAAAGCCACCAAAGGGTCGTTGCATTTCGTGGAATGAGCGAGCAACTCTGTTTCGAGGGACTCCTGGCACAGATCTGTGCTCTAAGCCACTGTTAGCGGGAAGCCTGCCTTCAATCCATCCCTTTTCCTCATCCTTACCACTTGTTTGCAACTAAACCGAAAGTTGCAGATTGGTGCTGCTGCTTGCATAAGCGTCATTACTTGTGTGCATTTGCACAAACTAGCTGATATGCAAAGATCCTTGAAGTTTTATGTAGATGCCTGCCTTCTTGTACGGAAATTTTGCCCTGGAATTGAATATTTAAATGTTCTCAGCTCTTGCTAAAGGAGACTTGCAACAAGTTGCACTTAGCTGCCTGAATTCTGGTGTCCCTTGGCAGTAGTTATGCCTTCACTCATAGTTCTTGATAAGTTTTTTTTATTGTCCTGATTCAGCAGGAGTGAAGTGGTTTTAAGTTTTTAGGGTTTGCTTTTTTCTCTTCATTATCCTGTTAGCTAATTTGCTGGCCTACCATCTTCTCAAATAGTGTATACAGGTTACATATTTTGTGTCTAACTGCTGAAAAGCATGGTGTTTCATGTTAGAGTGCAAGAAAGCTGGTGCAGACTCCTGACTTGCACTGTTGTCCAAGAAATACTTGAAATTTCTCCCCACGGTAGAATATCTAACTCCGTTTAACTCAGTTCCTGACACACCTCTCCTTTATCCAGTTATAGTGATGTATAGCAGGATGTCCAGCCCCTGTGGAACTGACAGCTTCATTCTAGGTTTGGTTTCCTTGACCCCATTGCTCTGAGTAGGTCTGGAGGCTGGAAAGAGTTTAGGAGAAATGCAATGCTGCTGCCTCCAACAACTTTTTTCCTGACTGCCCTGAGGCAGAGGAGGGCAAGGGAGCATCTTGGGCCAGGTATGGCCTTGCTTTGTGTTACACTGGTCTGCTGTGAAATTGAGCATTTGACTTAATGTGTGCTTGGGTGTAAACAATTCACGGTGGAGAAAATTGTAGTGTAGTGTTAAATCCTGAAGCACAGACTACCCAGTGAATAGAGAGGGTTTTGTATGCCTGCTACTTGGGATTGATGACTGACCAATATGTCTGTTTGATAGCTAATTACTATGTGCTGTATTAAGCACTCATCTCATCAGCCAATTGCATTTAGGGTGACAGCCCTGATCAGAAATATGAGATAATATATTTTGTAAACAACATGTTGTGTTTGAAATGAGTGGATTATGTATAGAAAAGTGCCACTTTTAAAATGTTTAATATTTTTTATTTCAATTTCTTTAGGAACCTGCCCATGATTTTGAACTGGGTGAAAGCACAGAAGCCTGGTGTTATGGGTGTTAACATAATTACATCAGACTTTGTGGAGCTGGTTGATTTTGCTGCTACAGTTATTGCATTGAATGACCTTCTTTTGGAAGAGGATGAACCTGCAACTTAAATCCTGATTGCTGTGTTCCACATGTGCTCCTTAGTGGACATCTTTGAACTATGCTTAATGTTTTACTTGTCAAGTGAAACCTATTGTAATCTCTCTTTATGAAAAAAAGTTTCCTAGAGGAAATGTGGTTAAACATCCTGTACAGCCGGGTCCCTTCTCCTGGAGTCGTGTAGACCTGAGTGAGCTGAGTGCTGTGTGCGTGCTGCTGTGTCCGTCTGTCTGTGTGTGTGTGCGTGCTCTGTTTGGCTGAGCTGTGCACACATCTGCTGCTGACGGGGGCTGGCCTCTGGAGCAGATGCACCCCATTGTGGCACGCATCTCCTTGGTGACTGTACTCCCAGTGCCCCTGTGTGTGCATCCTGCCTGCTTCCCATGGCCAGGGCTCGCTCCAGGAATCACTGGTGATTCCATGGCAGTGTGACCAGGCTGGCCGGGTGGCATTGTTCTTGGGCCACCTCTGGCATAGCTGGGCTCAGCTGGAGGCTGCTGCTCTGTTCATTATGCTGTTTTAGACACTACCTCTGACTTACTTGAAGAGACAATGCTGCTGTTGTTCAGGAGGAAGGTGTTAACACTTTGGGCCTGAGAGGTGAAGGCTTGGCACAATCTTTCTTCTTGACTTCTTTATTTTACTTTATTACTGCAATAAATTAGTTGCAACCATGCTTAAGTATATTTCTTTTGGCATTAATTTGGGGAATATTTCAGTCTTCAAATTTTGAGGATTATTACTCAAGTCTGAATTCCTGTTTCCTGTGACGTATAGGAAACATTCATTTTCCTGAATTCCTGGGACATTTAGGAAACTACAGCATAACCTTTCTCTTTGACCTGTTGGTCGCTTGGGGTTTTTTAATCCATCACATTTCCTTTGGGGAAAGTCTGTCACCCAGGCAGCCCTGCTCTGGAAGGAGGTGGGCCAAGTAGGGGCTTGCTTGATATTCAGAGAACTGGAGCTGACATGGACTGCTCAAAGCCCAAATATTGGATCACTGTGATTTGTGATGGGACAGAGAATTCTGCAGTCAGACCTGAAAACTGCGCTTTTAGATAGAGAGCCACACCTGTTAAGGGAGAAATTTCTCCAGCCTTCACCTGCTTGTGACAAAGCAATAATCACACAAGCACAGGCAGGTGTTAGTACTGCTTCTTTCTTTAGTCACACTTTGGTGCTGGTTAACAATGAAATGTGGCCGTGTATGTTTGGGCCAATGCAATCCTATGTTAGTACTTATCAGCACTTTATTTACTAGCTGGTAGTATCCTATGGTCTGATTTATCATCATTGTTTTTTTAAAAAGCACAAAAGGGACTGATAGCAGATACTTCTCTGCTCAGTCATTTTCCTGAAGAAGCTATTGATGCACTAATTATTCACTGATAATGAATTTGTATTTATCTCTAAGCATATTTATTATAGAATGGATTGTCTATTTACATATTTAATTAAAAGGAAAAATTCCTCTCCAGATTTATTATTTCTTTCATTGTTTTATCCTGTATCTGCCATCATAGTCTGACAGCTGTGAAAAATCCCAGCCTTCTTTGCTTGTCACAACTCAGGAGAAATGTAAAGGTTTCTAAACCTTCCATGTGAACCTTGGCCAGTTCAGAGCAGACTGTAATTTGATTTATCTGTTGTTTGCATGGCTTTCATTAGAGTTCCTTGAATTTTTTAACTGAATCGTTTCTCAGAGGGAGTTGGGGGTGGGGTAAGTGCTCACTCACTGTCTTTCTCCTTTCCACTTGTGTCTCAGGGACAGGGGACAAGTCATAAACATCAGGGTTTGGGAGCTATGTTCAAATTTCTAGTTTAATACTTCCTTTTAAAACCACAGCAGAAGGTTTTTATTTGGTTTGGTAGTTTTTTTTCTTGTTGGTGAAACCATCAGAACCTGTTTTGAACAGTTCTGTTCAGTCTGCAAGTTTATTTAAAATACCTGGATTTTCCTTAGCTGAATTTTGTTTGGTTTGCTACTGCTTTATGCATGGCCCCAACTGAGACTCTATGTGGATTTGGTTTCATTGGTTTTCTTCTGCAAATTGTCTTGGTGCTCAGAGCTCAGTTGGGTGTTAACACCGAGGCTGTGGGTTTGGTCCCTGTATGGGCCACTCATTTAAGAGATGGATTCATGACCCTTACGGGTTCCTTCCAACCCAGAATATTCTGTGATTCTCTAACTTGTCTTGAATGCCAGTGAGGCAGAAATAATACCTTTGCAAGGTTCCCCTGCAGAACCAGAAGACAAAGCAACGTGAAGTGAGTATGATGTTTGTATTTGACCTTTAATATATTTTGTACTGTATATATATATATGCCTCAAAAGAGATTTATTTGGCTTAACCAATATTTGTATTGTGTGTACACAGTAATAACTGTTATTAGTCCTTCTGCTGTATTTATTTGAATAGCGATGGGATGGGCTCAGAGCTTTGGTTAGACATTTTTAAGTGCAAACTCTGAAGTTTCTCTAACGTATTGGCTGTTAGTTCTTGCCTCTTGAAACATGCTGGGTGTTAAGAGTGTTAGCAGAGGGAAAAGAAATGGAAAATAGATTTAGTATTAATGGTTTAAGTGTGTGGGGGGGAAAACATTTCTGTAAGTTTGGCCTGTCAGAAGAGACTTGTGTGTCATTTCAGAGCTTGGTGGTGTGCTTCCAGTGTGAGGAACCTGACAGTCTTAAATTGTGAGTTGGGCAATTGGCAGGTAACATTTGTCTATGACATGACATCTCCCTTGGCTACTCTGGGCAGCATTCATGCTGGTGTTTAGAATTGGTCCTAGGGTTGTCTGAAACCACCCCAAGCAACATGAACTACCTTTCTTCTATTCTGTTACACAGAGAAAAGCTATCCATATAATGGGCTTATCTTGCTTACTCAACACCAAAACATATCCAGACTTCCTCATGCTTTGCAAAATTGAGCTCATCTAGGCTTGGACTTTGGGCTGCGGACTCTATTTTCCAGCATTACAAAATTAAAAGGTGTGCTGGGCAGGAAGGGAGGATCAAGGAAGTAGGGCAGTAGTTTGCATCCAGTGCCCACATGGAAGGTGTGGCAGTGCTTAGCCCAGTTCTGGGCAGCAGAGTGGAGCAGGTCTGGCAGGTGAGCAACAGCACTGCAGCTCACACTGAGGCACTTGGACAAGTCTGGCCCCTGAGCAGTCTGCCCCTGAGGTCAGCAAATAACAGCCTGTGAGGTCAGGTTGTGTGAGCTTGAGGAGAATAAAGATGGGTATGAGCACAGGAGAAGGTGGGAGGTTCTTACTGTTGGTGTAGATGCACATCTGGTGAATAGAGTGGTTTTAGTCTTGCTTGTATATCCCTAAAGCAGTAGAGTTTGCTTTTAAACAGGCTGGGGAAGAAAACCTCCCCAGAAGAATTGTTCTGACCCCTTGGCCATTTGGTAGGTGCTGGGAGAGGAGAACCCAGAAAAGAAGCAGCTGCTTGAGTGGTAGTACTTAAACTGTGTATTCTTGAATAATTACACATATGGTTTGTTATTAAAGGTTCAGGTTAGTTATATACTGTTTTATGACTGTTGTTTCTCTTCCTGGTGTGCAGTCTCTGAATGCCAAGCACACTGGTGGCATTCCTTTTCTCACACTGATTGCTGCTATGTGCAATTTAAGGGTATCTTTGAGGTACAGTAGACCTCTGTGTGTATCCCTGATGGGAAGTAGTCGATGCCTGTTATGGAGCATCTGTGAGTTTTTAGCCTCTTACTGTGTCTCATAGGTGACAACAAAAAGGAGTTAGTACTAGATTTTGCAGACTGACAATCAGTTGGCTTTTACTTGGGGACATCTGTCATAATGTATTGAACTGTATAAGAAAATGGTGGAGTCACCATCTCTGGAAGTGTTCAAAATATGTGGATATGGCACTTGAGGATATACTGTAGTAATGAAGACAGCAGTGATGGACTTGATGGTCTTGGAGGTCTTGTCCAACCTTAACAATTCTGCGATTCAGAGTAGAAATGCTGATTGCAAAAATGCTCATACTCTGTTAAACGGCCTCTTTGGAGGAAAGAGTAATGGGGAAATGGTGTCTTTGCTCCTAACGCGTGCTGGGCTTTGCTGTTGTTGCTACTGACTTAACTGAATGTTGGAGTTTAAAAGCACCTTAACTGTAAGGTTGAAAAACACTTTTGAGCAGGGATTTTGGCTCAAACAAGAGTAGGGCTTCTGCCAACATGCTCATCTAGTCTCATCTGGCTTAGCCTTTGGAAATAGTTTCTTTGTGTACCTGTCTCAGGTGTCAGAATTCATTGATGCATCACTTAGCAGACCAAGATTTAGGACTTAGATAGATAAAGAGATAGAGAGCATGGATATTTTGATTTAGAAGTGGGTTGCCTATGGAAGTCTTACTGAGCATGTGTGACTTGAGGTTTACTTGAATATGCAGTATTTAATGACATCCATACGCTGTTTTCGTAAGACTTTCATCTTGACTTGAACACATAGTTACCAAACCATAACAAGCAAATTTTTTGGTCAGAGGACCACTGTTTGGGACAAAACTTCAGACAACTTTTCAATGCTTGTCAAAGCACAGAGAAATTGTCTAATGTGGGGAACAGAACTGACTCAAAAAATTATTTGAAGTATAGATTAGGTCTAAATGAAGTTCTTTTGGCAGTGAAAAATAAGATATTTTTTTTTCTACTTATTTGACAAATTTTTATTCCAGCTTTGGTTTTTTTAGCTCAACAGGTGGGTAGAAGAGCCACAGCATATGGTGAGAAGCGAATAAATTTTATGCTAAGGGCATGTATGTAGGACTAACTGTGGTAAGAGTATGGTGATTTACTTAATGATACCTTTAATGGTAATCCTATCAGCTCTTTGGTTTAGGCTGTTAAATCAGTTTCTTTTGCATTAAAAAGAATCAGTCCCACTAATTCAATACATCTGTTCTGTTGAAGTGTGTTTACTTCTATATGCATATTTATTTCTCTAAAAGGCTTACCAAGTAAACTGTTAATTGTAGGGACTGCAATAGGAATGTCAACTTTAGAACTGTATGCTGAATCAGCTTATATTTTATATCCATGAATATTTATGCATTGTGTGTTGTCCATTTAAATAGTACTTCTCTTATCCTTTGTTAGGCCTGTCATACCATCTACATTGAACTGCAGTGTATTCTTAATTTTGAAAGAAATGTTGATTAGCACATCCTATACAAAAATTTAGATGGTTCTTTGATTTTTCTCAATGTCAAATGTATTTTCCAGGTGGATTTTTTTTTTTTTATATTTATACTGTGGAAGGGTGAAGAAGGGACCAAGTGAAGAGGAGTTACCAATTCTCAGTATTTTGTGCAGTTTGTCTTCTTACGGCAGTTTGTGCTTTACCCACCTGTCTGATCCAGTTTTGTGAAACCAGGATGCCTCATCTGAACTGCAGATAAATTTGGGGTTTACATCTGTTTCTTCTGCTTTATATCATTGGGAGTTTTAATCTTGAAAATAAAAAGTACAACTTGAACAAATCATCTTTGCTGTGTGTTCTGTACTGCTGACTGTTTTGATCCATGATGATTACACTGTGAGTCAACATCAGTTGAGCTGAGTAACTTCTCTTATGCAGAATGGTGTCATGGAAGGTTGGTTTGGGATTTTTTTTTGAGCTGCTGCATCTTGCTGTACTTGTGTCCCCTGAGTAGGCAGACCCAGACAATATCCTTATTTTTAGGATGTGCTGACAACTTCTCAGTGCAAGTAGTAGTGGAAAGTGATTAGAAATCTGTGTGTGCTTGCAGCTGTGTGTCCACACAGCTAACATCTCTGCCTGATTGCACTGGGACAAAAGCATGCTAATCATGGATCCAGTTCTGTCCTGGAAGGCAAGTACAACTTCTGTGCAGCCTCTACTGCTGTAGCACAGGTGCTGAAGCTCCATTGTAATACTTTATCAGGAAACAAAGCATTGATAATGATTCCTGGAGCCTAGGCTAATGTCGGATGCTTGTAACCCAGTGAGATCAGACACACCCTTCTTTTGGGTTGCTTTCAGTGTGCCTGCCTTCAAGATGTGGGAATACTAGGGGTAGGAAGAGGGAGAGAATGGATGGTCCTGATTCCCTCATGTTTTCAGGCAGTTGTGACTGAGGGGTAGCTATCTATAGTGTTTTGGGTTTTTTAAATCCCAAAGTTAGAGCTGGAAATTCTGAGTTTAATCACTACCTGTTGTCTCAGACCTCCAAGCAGGTGACTCAACCAGCCTTCATTAGTAGTGACTCACACAAAGCTAACCATTGGTGTCAGTAATGTCTGCAGTGTGCTGTAGGCAGGGAGTGTGCTACTAGTTTTTTCAGAATATACCTATGAAGATGAATCTAAAGTGACTGGTATAAGCTGCCAGTGTGTAAGTAAGTTGATGGTTAAGTAGCTTGGAGTGACACTGTGGCTTCCACCCCCCACCCCCCCATATAATATTTCCCCAGGCCATGAAAATTGTGTACCTTAGAGGGGACTTCAGGTGCAAGAATGAGCATGATTTCATCATATTACTTCCCCAGCGGATTCAATGGACCTTTTTTTTTTTTTTTTTTCAGTCTGTGTGCCTTTAACAATGCTGGATAAGGTTGCACATGTATATACATGCACATGCATGGAATAAATTGTTATTTTGAAGCTTGCAATGAGACAGCAAAAACTAGAAGCATGTTCTGTGACAAATTTATGCACGCCCTTTATACTGAGTTTCGCTGTTGCTGCAAACCTGTGATTAGCTGTCCAAACAAAATCATTCCTGAATTGCATTTGTCTTACTATTTACCTCGTAGGGGATGATGTCTGAAGGACAGCCAGCTTGGAACCTGGTGTATGCTGCCAGCAGCTCTTGTTCCACATCTAGCTGGAAGGTGAGCAAAATGCTGGCAGGCTCTGGAGCTGAGTAATGGTAATGTCACTGATTCTTCTCATCAGTTGGGTGACACACCAGGCACTTGCATTAGACTAGGAGAGCATTTGACCAAAGCCTCTCTCCAATTTAAATGTACTAAGTGGGGTCAGTTTGTCATGCTCTTGGGTGAGCAGGTGCTGGAAAAAGAAACCAAGTGAATTTTGAACTACTGCTTGTTAGTGAGCCCAGCTGTTCTTCTTGGGAATCAGGGTTGGATCTACTCAGCTGATTGTGCCACCACCTGAAGTCAAGACAAAGTGGATTCTTCTGGAAAACATGGTGAGTGTGACCAGGATAATTAACAGGTAACTTGCTGTATGGATAAGCTGTTAATACAATCACGCTGAAAATCAACTTTCCCTCAGTTTATGGATTTGTTCAAATTAAAAGCAAAATTTGCTTAGAGTAGAAAATGGGTTGTTGGTTTTTTTTTTCTTTCTTGTATATCCCTTATCTGCAGTAGAAATAAAAATACCTGGGGGGAAGTACTCTGGGATGGCGCAGAGTCTGCTCAAGGGAGAAGCTACTGTTGTACACATGACTGTGTAGAGGTTTATATCTGTAAGTTCAACAAAAATTTGGCCTCAGAGTCACTACTGTTCCTTTCAGCAACCAGTGAGAATGCATGCCCTATGGGAGAACTGCTTACATGGCCAGATTTGTGGATTCAAGTTTCCAGGATAATCTATGGGCTGAAATTGCATACAACTGTAAGTTGAGTAGTACTTCAGAGAGGTGAATTCTTCTCATGTCTGTTTTGAGATTATTTTTTGTTCTCTATAGTTTAAAAGTAAAACAACCATATTTGTTGCAAGATATGATTTCTTAGCCTGGCTTGTAATCTAAAATTGGGTAATTTTCTGCTGCCTTATCTGTAGTGGGCAGTTTCTTGGTGGAAGAAAGGAAGCAACTGGCAGTACCTTAGGCACTAGAGCATCAAGGGAACTTAGCTGGTAGATGAATAAAGTGGGAAATGTATGGTACAATGCCAGCACAGACTGTCCCTTTATGAGGCAGATGGATGAACCTTTAAAAGGGTTCTGGTGTCTCAGGAGATGCTGGACGATGTGTTGGTCTTCATGCAAAGACTTGCAGGTTTCAGTGAAATGGCATAAAAGCTTGGCTGGTGTGTGCAACGCCCAGATGGTATCTCATGCTTGGGTTTGAAAGGGTGTTTTCTGTTTGACCAGAGTTGCAGGTGCCATTGTTGTTTCATCTGTTACAGTCATGAGGAAGTTTTGATACAGTTTGTGCAGATGCTGTTTGGGTGGCTCAGCAGAGAGCCAGGCAAATGGCTGGCCCAGCCATGTCCCCCCAGTCCCTCACTTTATGCTGTGGGACAGCACCTTGCCACTTCAGGTATGTTTGCAACTCTAATACCAAATTCCTCTTGGACTGGACATTTGTGAATGCAAAATACAGAAGAAATTGAGAGCGGAGTTATTTCTATCATGTTGCTTCTTGCAAATACTCTCTAAGAAAGGGAAAACAAAGCACTGCCTAGGAGGTGTTTTCCCCTGCCTCAAAGTCATTCTTTGGCAGATCAGGTGGAGAAGAACACATTGTTTATTTGGTGAGGTCCATGTAAATGAGACTTAAAGGTGGCAAAAATATTTTTCTTTAATATTTTTCTTTAATATTTTTCTTTAATATTTTTCTTTAATATTTTTCTTTAATATTTTTCTTTAATATTTTTCTTTAATATTTTTCTTTAATATTTTTCTTTAATATTCAGTTTTCATTTTGTTCATAGCAACTGAGCAGAGGGTTGGGTTTTCGTATTCCTGGGTTTTCTTCCAGCTTGAAATTGCAAAACCTAAAATCATGAATGCAAGAAAGAAACAAAAACCATCCAGAGAGGCTGGAGCAGTGGAAAGGGAGGAGGAAAGGTATCCAGCAGTGATAGTGCTGTAATTTGCCCTTTAGAACAGAAAATAAAGCTCTGGGTTTGGAACGCTTTTTTGAGACAGAACAAATTATTACACCAAGTTCAATCTTTGAACCACATCCAGTACAAGGTTTATTTGATACATTAAATGCAGAGTCACATTTGCAAATATGCTGAATTTGATTTGATTGCATATTTTGGGAGGCTGTACTGGCAGCAAATAAAATATATGCCAGGCATTTCTCCTGAGAAAAATAACAATTGCTAGTATTTCAGTGTAAATATCTCAAATGCCAATAGTTTTTTTTCTTTTTCTATATTTCTGCTTTTCTTGAAGAATCATAACTTGAACTCTGAAGCAATAGAAGCAGCCAACTTATCCTGTGTGATAGTGGATAGTGCTGGAAAATGTGCTTTTGGTCATTGCCAAAACAAAAAATAAAGAAGTGTGTGTTATGAAGATAATCGCCTTCTGGCCTTCCATCAATCTGTCTTGAAAATTGCCCTTAGTAACAGGGTTGTCTGAGGATCACTGACCAGGCTGACTCCTTTACTGCACACCACAACCACGTGCAAGGAGTGATGAACTGGTTATTTCTTAAGGCTGGTTTTCCCCCGTCTGCTGGTTATGTTCACTGTGCAGGCATGCACAATGCTGGCAAAAACACTTGAAGCCAGACATATCCTTCCAGGCATTATGATCCAGAATGAATCTGAAACTCAGTGTAGGTTTCCTGAAATATATCCACAAAGGAAGAGTAAGGCTGCTGCAAGAAGATTTTACATTAGCACAGGATCCTATGTAATTTGGAGGATCCTAGAAATTCCTACCAAGTAATTGCTTGTTTACACAGTACTGGGAAAAGTAGTTCTGGGAAAAGTTACAGTGGTGCCAAACTGGGAGAGAGAATAGGGGTTATTCAGCCTGGAAGCCAGAAAGCTTGGGGTGACCTAATTGTGACCTTCCAGTACTTGAAGGGAATCTACGAGAAAGATGGAGAGGGACTTTCTTCTGCAAGAGCATGTGGTGACAGGACAAGGGGGGGATGATTTGAAACTGCCAGTAGGTTTACATTAGACATTAGGGAGAAATTCTTTACTGTGAGGGTGGTGAGGCTCTGGCCCCCCAGAGAAGCTGTGGCTGCCCCATCCCTGGAAGTGTTCAAGGCTAGGTTCAATGAGGCTTTGAGCAACCTGGTCTAGTGGAAGGTGTCCCTGCCTGTGGCAGGAGGACTTGGAACTAAATGTGCTTTAAGGTAACTTCTACCCCAAGCTGTTCTATGATCATATTGCCTGGATTTTGAGCACAAAGGAGATTGCTTTCTCAGATAGTTATTTGACTGTCATGTCCTGGAAAGATTTACTAAAAACTAAGCTACTAAAAATTTGTTTGTTTATGGCAATAAACTAGATAATTACAATCTTGTCTTTTTGCATTTATTGCCAAGAACAAGAACTCTTAAGTAGCTTAATTTCCCATCCACACATTCCTTCCTCCTTTCTTGAGGTTAAGTTTGACCCCTTTCCAAGACTGAAGGATAATGTAGGCAGCATTAATAAATGTACCAGGAAACTGGCTTCTCAAGATCAAGATTATAGTGCAATTCTGTTTACCCAAAACTAAAATGAGAGACTTGGCCAGTGAATTTTTTCACTGCTCTGTTATGACCCTGTGACTCTTGGAGCAGAAGAGGCTGTTAGAGCAAGGTTTTTAGCAGAGACTGAAGAAAACAGTTGAAAATCGAGCTTCCAGAGAACATTGGAGTACCCACTTTTGTAGATGGCTAACAAGTAATCAGTTTGAAATCCTTCTTTTTGTGCCTCGCTCTCTGTGACTGGTTGGTTAGAGCACTTAAGAAAAGATGAGAAGAAAATTCCTTCTCGCTGTCCTTATACCTACTGAAATGCAATATTTAGTAGACAGGTCTGTGCTGCTGTCCCTTCTGCTTCTTGGGGAGCATGGGCTGGCAGATGTCCAGGCTCAGTGTGTCCCAGGTGCCTGCCATGTGTTCTGGTGTTGTTGATGTGCAGTTGCCCCATCCTGTTCCTGGGACCTTGCTTTGGAGGCCGGTATCGCTTTAGTTGTTGTCACACACCCTTTGTGCCTATGGAATGGATAGGCAGGATTCCTTTCATGGGTTTCAAGCCTTGCCAAAACTACAAAAAGTTTTGGAAGTGGCAAACTGAAAAACCTGTGTTATTATGTTTGTTTAGAAGAAAACACTGACTGCCTTCTCATACGCTGCAAATGGCAGTGGTGATCGTTATACCTGTGAGATGACAGAGGTGTTGCACTACCTTCATTAAAGCCTGAGGAACACTCTTGCTCCAGTGCTGAGGACTGCAAATCCATAGCCTGACACAGGCACTAGTCTGAGCAGACCGAAACCAAACTCCCACTTATAGACTTGAGAACACCCGCTGTGAAATGCTGGGGTGCTCTCTCACCTGGCTCTTCCTGTGACACACCTCCCTGGGGAATTCAGACCTCCAGGGTCAAACTTAGGCTCAAGCACATATTTTGAGATACCATCTCTAAGATTTAAGGGCACCACATCTTATTCTTCTTTTCTTTAAGAGTCCTGAATGTGGTAGGACAGGAGAAGAAAGGCCAGCAGGTAGTGTCTGCTCAATCTCAGGCTCATGCTTAGACCTCTGTCTCATTTCTGTCTATCAGAGTCAATCTGCTCTGTCCAGAAAGTCTCATCGTTAATGCTGGTGCAGTTCCTTTCCTAACTCAAAGGTAGCTGGCACGTGTAACTGTGTCCCGCAAGAGTTTAATGAAATATGGCTTTCTGGCTCCAAGCTGAGTCATTATTCGGGCTGATTGGGTTTTTTCCAGATCTGATTGGTCTAGGAATACAGTTGAAAGCTGCTTTTTAGTTTCAAAACTCTTAACTATCCTACTAAATTATTAGCATTGGCAAAATGCCACCACGTGGCAGTTCCGGCAAGGTGGTAGAACTACTCTCTTACTTAGGTGGTTTTTATTGAATAACAACCACAAAAGGCCACCTAATACTCATCCAGATTTTTCCTTCTGATCTGATGGGAGCAGGATGTATAAATAGCATTGAGTCTGAGGGAAATGTGGGCTCTTCTCTCCCATGCCTTTCTCTTTTGTGTGTGCCAAGTTAAGGAAGAGTAGAATTCAGAAAATGCAAAGAATTCTCTTTTCACTTTTCTCCTTGCTTGTTTTAAAGTGCTAGAGTGAGAAGCTGGTACCTTAACATGTCTTCTATTTATTACCCTAGACACACTTTGTGATTTTGATACCTGGAGAGGGAACATCCTCCCCCAGGGGTATTTTGGACTCCTGTTATTGTACTTGCTGATACTTGTAAAACTCCATTTGCTGTCCTGTCTGTTTGTTGTTCTGTTTCAACACACCTTTAGCTGACCTATGCTCCAGAGAACTGTTAAACATTGCAGGCATGCTTGAGGATGGAAACTAATCTTTCTTTCAACTTGGAGTGCAGCACTTAAATTCACTGGTGTGGCAGAAGGAGCAGTAGATGTGCTGTGGGTGTTGCAAAACTGGTTTGGAGAGAGCTGGGGACAGCATGAAGAGTGGAACAAAAAACTTTATGCTGTGATGGGATGGATAAATTAGCATCCATGAGCTGGCAGTCTTTGTTGTGTGGGGTGTTAGAGCTTTAAAAGCATTGTGGGCTATAGAAGGAGCACTTTGGAAAGTCTTTAAGCCCCTGCTATGCATTCGCCTTGGAGAATGCAAAGGAGAAGGTCACCAGAGATGGTTAATAAAGCTTTAGCTGCTGAGCTCACTAAACATTCTTCCAGTTCAATGGCCTATGCAGAATTATGTGTTTAGTCAATGTTTAATTCCCAATCAACAAATGGTGATTGTCATACTAGAAGGCACTTGTGGTGTTGACTGAAGCAATGGAGGCCAAGGATTAAAAAGGTCTTGCAGCGAGATCACTTTGGCAGCCTCAAAGCTCTCACCTCTAGGTCAAGTCCCTTCTCAGCAGGAGGAAACAAGGAGAATTTCATGCTGCCTGAAGGCCAGAAAAGATTTTCCAATAAGAAAATAAACTAGCTATTTAAAAAAAATAATTGGCTGTAGGAAACAAAACGAAGGGAAATGTGAACTGTGGATAGCTGAAGGAAGGCAAGCGGGGAAAAGCAGGAAATGAAGAGGCATTTACTCTTTCCCTGGTGATGGGAGAGCAGGAGTGGAGCATGTAGCTAGTCAGCAGAGGCAGGCTGTGACTGACAGCAGGAGGAGAAATTGGCAGCAACTGTTGAGGAGATTGAGGGCTGCTTAAATAGCTCAGATCTGGAGAAGAGATGAGAGGACTGCAAACAATGCCTTCATGGAGCAGGAGAAGACCTGGATGGGATGTCAGGCAGAAAACTCAAAAAACTTTCTTGTTGCATGAGTCAGAAATGAGAAGAGCCCTCTCCGCTGAGAGCATCTAATCCTGTGTCACCTTCAGCCTTCTCCAAGATTTGATTGTCAAGGCCAGGATCCTGGGCTCTGAGCAGCCACCAGGGCTGTTTATCTCCAAGCCTGGTCTGGTTTTGTCTGAAGCTGCTTTATCCAAGGATTCTGTTAACTCAAGTTTGAAGGGTTGAAGGGAGCAGGGGCAATAGGCATGTGACATTCCTGCCTCCTATGAAATTAACTCAAAGCATGTAAAGTTTACAAGTCTTTATAAAGTTTGGCCCAGGCCAGCAGGACTGGCTTAGCCGTTTTGTACATATAGCAGTTCACTTCTGTATCAGTGCTAGGAGGATTGGGATGATTTGTCCTTTATTGTTCTTTATTTTCTATGTTTTATACATCAATGTGCATAATAGCAATTATTTTGTGCTTTTCCAACTCTGCTGGGTGAAGTACGTGGGGATTTTGTGATATAGACAGACAAAGAGTTAAGTGCTGTTCAAACCACTGCACTTTCCAGGTTGTGACTCAGTCTTCAGGATTGCTTTGTCTCTATTTGTCTTAAAGACAGATAGAGCTATAACCGATTTTCTGTTCTTTTTTTTTCTTTTTCTTTTTTTCTCTTAGGCTGTTACTGAGCCTGGACATGTGCAATGCAGACCAGGGTTCTGCTTCAGTTTTAGAAGGTTAAGGCAAGACTGAGTAGATTTTCTTTGATCTACCAAGACAGGGCAAGATTGCGAAGGCTTACTCGTGGCCAGGAACACACTACTTCTTCCAAGCTGGATATTGGCTCCAGTACTTATTTACTGGACACCAGGAATAAGTTTTCGCCCATGCAATTTCCAGCTGCAAGATGGGCTTAGTTCTAAATTACTGATCTGTGATGATTTCAGTCATGGTAATGATTAATTTTGCTGATGAGTTGATGGTTTTTTAAACATGTAGAGCAGCTCTGCAAAAGTCATTGTTTATGAGATAGTTGCTGCTTTTCCTTTTCAAATTTCATGCTGTTTACCTTGAGAATGAAGAATGAATGCTGTATAAAAAATGCTGTATAAAAGTTGCATGTCCTATGAGCCAGTATTACTTTGCTCGGTGTTAGCAGGGCTGAGCTGTTCCAGCAGTAAGGGTGCACATTCCAAAGCAATTAGAGCAGTTTCATAAGTAAATACTGCTCAGCAGCTGATAAAATGCCTTTCAGATATCTTCGTAAAATAGATTCAGGTGACCAGTGAAGAACTACTTTCTTTAATCTTTGCAGTCAAATGTGAAAATACTTATTTTGATTCTTAACAGCTTTTTCTTTTAAAAATTGCTGTGAATTGAAAGTAGTTCATTTGTCTTGTTGAAACAGCCTGCAAGTGAGTCACAGGGAAAAGAAATGGTGGCAATCATGGATTCCCCACCCTATGTGCTTTGTCAGGGTCTCTGCCCTCTCTGAGCGTAACCACACATTGAAATAATTTCATGCTTGATTTACTGGGAGTATAAAAATCTTCTAGGGAGGAAGAAGAAAAAGTGGGAGGGTGGGAACAAAAAAAAAGAATTTCCTCTGCCTATAAAGTGGTGTACAAAATTGCAATTCATCTGGGAAGCTCTGCAAACTGAAGCATACCTGCTTTCTGCTCAGAATGACTATGGCTTCAAGCTGCAACACTGATTTCCAAACTTCTTGGGCCAGCTTTTACTCATATTATCTCTTGTCATAGAGCTTTGAATTCCCAAACTCAGAACAGGGGTGTGGTCTAGAAGGAGCACTGCAGGCCCACCTCACAGCTATCTGTATTTCCAGCTGTGAGAACACCTGCCCTAGGGCACTCTTTGGGTAAATGCATAGGATGTTTGCCATTATGTACGCCAAGACCAAAGCTAAAGATCTTTTTCCAGAAGCATTCTTTCAGAAACTAAAGGAAACAGTCTTTTAGATGTGGGTTTGCTTTTCTCTTTCATTACCCCTGTTTTCCTGATTTTCTTTCTCTACTATCTTTTATACCTCTTAGCTAGTGTTACTTTCTGGGGATTGTTTCCTTTTGTTGAATCATAAAATAACTGGACCTTTAAAGGCCATCTAGTCAAAAAACTCCTGGAATAAGTGGGGACATTCTTAACCAGACCAGGTTGCTCAGAGACCTGGGGTATAAAAGACTGAGCATCCATCTTGAAGATGAACTGGCCACGTGATGTGCACGTGGGCAGTTCGCAGCACTGCAACATATTCCTTATGTAGTCCTTTGTTGTATTTTTGTTAAGGTTTAATAAACCTTTTTAAATTTTCAAAGTGAGCAGTTGTTTCTCACAGTGAGTATGAGGAAGAAATAATCAGCTTTGGCAGTCCAAGTCCCAAGCCTGTCATATAAGCACACCCTGAACTTTAAACCTATGTGTAGCCCTTTTTCCAGTACAGCATTTGAAAATGTGTCCTTGCTCCAATTCTTCACCCTGATGAAGAAAACAGAATTTATAAAGAAGTTTTTAAGTATAAAGTTGCCTTTTGTTCTGTATTGTACTGGAGCACACAGATAGTAATCACACACAAAGGTCTGTTTAATTTCATTTACTCTAGTTAGCAGAAGTAGAGCTAGCATTGGTTTGGGTTCTTTTTTTGGTTGGGGTTTTGTTTTGTTTTGTTTTGTTTTTTGGTTTGGTTTTTTTTTTTTGTGTGTGTGTGTGTGTTTTTGTGTTGGTCTTGTTCTGTTTTGATGTGGTTTTCCTGGGGGTGGTTGTATGTGACGTGGTAGCATGAGAATTATCAGTCAAAGAACTGGCTTGGCAATTTTCTGTGCGTATCCAGGAAGTTACTAATGCCATGTATCTGGCAAGGTTCCAGATGTGATCAACCATCAGAAGATATTCCTCCCCTTGCTACACCCCCCTCAAGCTTTCTTCCAGAACAGCACCTCATATTTATACTTGGTAAATCCCATTTCTGCTGGAAACCTTGGCCAGCTCTGTAGAGTACCTGATATCCAGGTAAGTCAAATCCACTTTTTATCTTCCTGCCTCCCTAGTCTAAATATAAAAATCTGTGTTTCCATGTGGTGTTTCTTTTACAATCCCAAGCTAAACTAAATAGAGAATCTTGTTGATTATGCTATGCAGTCGTATTTATGGCATGATTGTCTTCCTCAGCTAGACTCAGCTTTTTCAAAATGAAAAACAACAAACCAAGTATTTCCAGAATGAGGCAACTAAAACTTTCCAACATCTCTGGGACCTTCAATTCACAAGAAGTGTCCTGATCCTGATTTGCTGTGAGTTAAAACCTAAACAAAATCTTTAGGTGAACCTTACTTCCACCGCTGATCTCCACTACATTAGAGACAAAGAACATTAGAGTACAAATTTTACCTGGATTATTTACCTGGAAGAGCTTTAAAGGACCTTCCTCAGTTTGGAAACCTTGTGGAAAAAGTAAAAGAAAGTTTCTATAATTTTACGTTTAGTTTCAAGCTGGAGTCAGAGCCTTCATGTTATTTTCTGGCTTTGATTTGGAAAGGGAGATGTTTTGGCTATTGGCCAGCTGGCACAGGGTAGCTTTCAGCCCTCCCCATGGAGCCCTGCTCTCTGCAGGTCAGTAGCTGAGCCACAGAGTCTGGCCACAGGCAGAAGAGTTGGGTCCTGGCCAACTTGGCATGCTACAGCCCTGCTGGGTAAGGATGCAGCAGGCCAAGAACTGAGCCTCTGGGAATCAGGAAGAGGACCTGTAAGGAGCCTACCCCTGCCTCCCTTGGGAGAGTGCTGCTGCTTCACACCAGCATTGGTATGGCAGGAAGGAGGTGTCTACATCATTCAGGACTGGATGGGAGGATTTTTATGTCTCTGTTTCCTAATCCCACACTAAGTGGAACAGGGTTGAAATCTGCAGCAAAATTAGCTCTGAGTCCTACAACCCTGAGTGATATTCAGACTGTTAAAAATTTTTTTTAAAGTCCTGTCACGGGTCTTAAAATCCATGTGTTCTTACCTACTTCAAAGCTCTTGTGTTGGCATGACCAGCAGGAGTCCTATATGTGATCCCATGTGATGAGCAATGTGATTCACCTGCAGAGGAGGAACCTCTAAGTCCTCTTCTGTTATAGAAATAGAATCATAGAATGGTTCAGCTGGAAGGGACCTTAAAGATAATTTCGATTCAACACCTGTGCTATAGGAAGGGATACCACCCACTAGACTTTCTGCTCAGGACTCCATCCAAGGTGGCCTTGAACACTTCAGTAGATGGGACAACTTCCCTAGGCAGCCTGTTTCAGTGCCTCGCCACTCTCACAGGAAACAATTCCTTCTTAATGTCTAGTCGAAACCTTCCCTCTTTCACTTTAAACCATTGCCCCTTGTCCTGTCGCTGTCAGCCCATATAAAAACTCCTTCCTTTTTATGAACCTCCATAAGGTACTGGAAGGCTGCAATGAGGTTTCTCTTGAGGCCTGCTCTTCTCCAGGCTAAACAGCCCTAACTCTCTCAGTCTGTCTTTGTAGAGGAGGTGCTCCATCCCTCTGAGCATCTTCATGACCCTCCTCTGGATTTGCTCCAACAAGCTGATGCCTTTCCTGTACTGGGGACCCCAGAGCTGGATGCTCCCACCCCAGGTGGGGTCTCAAAAGGGGAGAATCCTCTCCCTTGACCTGCTGGCCAGGCTGCTTTGGATCCAGCCCAGGATGTGTTTGGCTTTCTGGGCTGCAAGAGCACATTGCCAGGTCATGTTCAGTTTTTTGTCCATGAGAACCCCCAAGTCCTTCTCCACAGGACTGCTCTCAATGATTGCTTCTTCCAGTCTATGCTTTTGTCTGGGATTGCCCAATACTCCATCACTTGAAACCTGGATGGTCCTGGTGGATCAGTGTTGCTGTTTTGTTCTTTGCTGTGGGCCACAGACCTCAGGTACAAAAGTGTGTGGTGAGATCTGCAGCTTTGGAAGTCTGAATGTGGTCACCTGCGCTAAACCTAGCCTGTGTTCCTTGTGCCTTGAATGGAAAGGTAAATCTTTCTCATATTTAAACTTGTTGGTTTTCCACTTTGGTATGTTTCTGTTTGAATTGTTTCCTGGGAATGAGAATGTTAAAAGCTGCTCTTTCACCTTTAATTTGGTAAAGTAGGCTGAGTGCTGCTAATATGCAATGCTTAAAGGGATTAGTTAGCACATTAACAGTTTCAGTTGCTAATCTCCTGTAGAACACAGAGGTTTGGAAAGGAATAACTGCTTCTCCCTAGTGACTTTCAATTGCTTGTTCTGCATGGATACAGGTATTTCCTCAGTCTCTGCAGAAGGCTAGCAAGCAGTGTGCTGAGGTAACAAATGGTGTGATGCTTCCACAAAAATTGGTAGTTGGCTGGGGTGCTAAGTTAGTGTTAAAATCATCCTGTGGAAGACCACTGGTCATGGTCAAAAATACTTGATGCTTTGGGGCATGACAATGTCTTGTCTTGTCACTTCTCAGGGAAGCCAAGAGCAGCTTCTCAGTCACACAAGGCCCATTATGGCTAATGATTTCTCATGACTAAGTTAGAACAAATAGCAAAAATCAATTTCTTCTGAGTTGCTGCTTTCACTTCCAGCTGGTTGAAAAATCTGTGCTTCCCACACTCCCTTGAATTTGGTCCGTGCATGCATGAACTAAATGGTGTTACTTTGCAATTGCTCTATGTAAAGCTACATAACTTCTGCATACACATTTTTCAGCTGGGATGGTAGAAAACTGCTCTCTTTTCCCCATGTGCTTTTACTTTCAATGCACAATGATAATGGGCATCTTGAATCTCTGGGCTCCTGTGGAACAGCTGGGTGCTGCTCAGATGTGGTAGGTCATGAAGCAGAGTGCTGGAGGGCAGGATACATTTGTGGTGGAAGATGGACAGAGGAAAATTAAGTCAACGTTCCTCCTTAAGGAAGTCTTTACATGGAGTTTACATGTAGACACAAATTGTTCACCCTATCTCTTCTGCCTTAAATGTATAGTGTTTTTTTTCCATTAGAGAAACAGACATCTCTGGGTACTCCTTCAGAAGGAAGGTAGTGAAGTTCAGTGGGAAGCCAGAATTAAAATCCTCTTGAGACATGCAGTGTGTTATGTAACCTACTGGATTCCCTCTCATGTGCATTTCAGAAGAGTGTTTGCCTGTAATCCAGAGAATGTCCAATCAGTATCTCTCAGTGAATTGCACCATTTTTATTTTGAGTGAAGCTTTAACACTGTTTTCTCCAGTATTGTTTCCTGTTACTGCTTTCAGCCATGGTCTCCTACTACATCTCCTTAAAGCTCACTTGTGTTCCAAAATACTTAATTGGAAATTAAATATTCATGAAAAAGTGATAAAATGAAGGCCTTGCAGCACCTTCTGATGTTTAACAAAAAGTTAACAAATGCAAAAATGGCTCCTAAAAGCTTCAGGCAATCTCAGGCCAGGTTTGCATTTTTCAAATTCTTGCTTTACCTTATTTGGCTGTGCAAAATGGGATCCAGCGGGCCCCAGGGATTTGGCTGTGCAGAGACTGGGCTTTGTTAAGAAGAAAGTATGTGTTTTTTCCTTGGGAGACACATGGCTAAATATGGGCTGCGTTAATAACAAATGAGTCTGTTTGCTGGCAGAGTGACAGATTCCCAATGTCCTCCAAGTTAAAAAGGCAGGCACAGAGCAGTAGTCCTCTAGCATCAAGCTTTTTGATTTTGACTGCAACTGAATTGAAAGGTGGGGGATGTGCCAACATCAACTGTCATGGATGTTGGGAAGTAGTTGGGGAACAAGACAGCTACAGTTGTCTAAACCAACTTGAAATGAAACCAAACAGGTCAGAGAATCAGAGTTGAGTGATTTTGGTGAGCTGAGATGATATGTCTTCTTTTCTGCAAAATTTTTCTCTTTTTTAATAGTCTTTCCTGTGAACAATTAATCTGAAAAATGCAAGTAGATAAAACAAGCTGGCCAAATAATACGCATAGTTTTAGGGAATAAATATTGACTTAGTATCTGATATTGGTCAAGTGATGTGTTTGAGGTGTACCCTATAAAATGTAGCTCTTGGGACAGGAGTGGTATCACATCAAAAGCTCTGCTGACTGCAGGTTTTATTTACCTATTCACAAGGGTGAATTTTTTAGGCATGAAACCTGTTGATGCTTGGGCTGAGGTGAAGAGTGTAAGATGGACAGCAATGGAGAAGTATTGATTAAAATATGTGTTGCATAAAGTAGTAACTATATAGTCACGTTTTCAAAATCTAACAAAAGGTTGAAGAACTCGTGCAGTAACAACAGGGAGAGTCACAGGCAGTCAGGGAACTATCAGGACCGAGGCAGATGTTAGGAAAAAGGTGTAAGTAGTTAAACAGCTCCTACTGCTTACTTGGGCACTGCTGATGGGACAATATGAACTAGATCCTCTTGCTAGTTGAGCACTTTTTAGCTCTTCAGAAATGATAACTGGCCAAAATCCTTATAGATGATTCTCTGGTCACAAAAACAAAACCCAGACCAACCCAACTTGTGGAAAAAAAAGGCTAAAAAAAAAACCAGTGAAAGTTTAACTTTTCTGTTAAGTGCAACTTGAGGCAAATCATGGAGGAAAGGCAGAGAGGGTAGGTCCCAGTGAGACAATGATTAGGAACACACTACATTTCAAGCTTAGTTGCTTCACAAGCTGAGGGGATGAAAACACGAATTATGTAAAATGCTCTTTGAAGATGTTGGGAACAGGACAACCCTCTCTTGATATCTGTTCTTCATAAAGTAATTCTAAACCTGCTACAGTCTCCTCATGTGTTTATATTTTACCTCCTGGATTGTTTTCACTATAGCTGGTTGAAATTTTCTTGTAGGAAGAGCCTTGCAGAAAAGGATTTTACTGAAAAATAAGAATTTCACAGGGAAAAGGAAATTCTTCCTGGGAGTTTTCCGGGAATGGAAACTTCCAAATGAAAAGAAACTTCCAAACAAAACTTCCAAATGTGTTGCATAAAGCAGTAACTATATAGCCACGTTTTCAAAATCTAACAAAATGTTTAAGAACTCTTGCAAGAAGAACAGGGAAAGTCACAGGCAGTCAGGGAACTATCAGGACC
>VYZP01063863.1:338-36994 GCA_013400635.1 Hypocryptadius cinnamomeus | reverse complement strand
CCACTAAACCAGGTTGCTCAAAGCTCCATCCAGTCTGGGTTTGAACATCTCCAAGGATGAGTATCTGCAGATTCTCTGGGCAACTTGTTCCAATGCCTCACCACCCTCACAGTAAAGATTTTCTCTCTAATATCTAATCTAAANCTACCTGAAATCTCTCTTTTAAAGCTATTGCCATTACTTGGCCTATGACTATCTGCTCTTGTGAAAAGTCACATCTCCACTTTTTAATGTTGCCTTTGAGTACTGTAAGGCTGCAATGAGGTCTTCCTGGAGTCTTCTCCTGGCTGAACAATCCCAACCCTCACAGCCTGTCTAGGAGAGGTGGTCCATCCCTCTGATCATCTTCATGGCTCTCCTCTCCAACAGGTACACGTCCTTCCTGTGCTAGGGACCCCAGAACTAGGATGCAGTGCTTCAGATGGGGACTCACCAGAGCAGAGTAGAGGGGGAGAATCACTTCCCTTGCCCTGCTGGTCACACTTATTTTGATGCAGCCCAGGATGCAGCTGGCCTTCTGGGCTGCCAGCACACACTGTTGCTCTTGTCCAGATTCTCATGCACAGAATTCTCAAGTCCTCCCCTGCAGAGCTACTCTCAATGAGTTCTTCTTCCAGTCTGTACTCATGTCTGGGATTGCCCTGACCCTTGAATTTGGACTTGTTGAACCTCATTAGGTTTGCATGGACCCATTTCTCAAGCTTGCCCAGGTCTCCCAAACTGATCTTCTCATTTCAACTTTCATAGCATCAAGATAAGTTTGAGCATAAAACTATAAAACCTGGTTAGATTAGTAAAATGTTATTCCTTCTTTGTGAAAATGTGAGTGTATCAATTACTTCCAACTACCAAGGGCCGCTGCAAACCTATTAGGATATCTGAAAATCTTAGAAATTATCAGACCTGCAGTTTAAAGCAAAGAATATTCCACTATTGCTATGCTAGCCCTTGCAATGCAGATATGAGAATACTCCTGCCTGAGACAACAAATGAAGGCCAAGTAAAGAGATTATCTTACATTCAACTTGCTTTCAAAGAGAAACTCAAACAAATAACATGAAATAATCTAAAGAATGACTTACCAAAGCTTTGAATCTGGGCAATCCTCACCTGGTTTTGTATAATGCTTTCATAAGTGGTCTATCATTTTGAAGAAATTTCCAAGTCCATAATCAGGCTGTTTTGGGGAAATGAGACACTAATACCCAGCCCCAGATGCTGTGTCTTTTTATTTCTGCCTGAAGCCACTCTCTTACACCACAGTAATATGTACCTGTGATAAAATTTGTCTCAATTGCTGTTTTTGTCCCTGCAGAGCAGTCTCAATGCTGAAGAAGGCCTGGGTGTTGCTTCCCTAAGTGTTCTGTATGCTGCGCTCACCTTATCGTCCATGTTCCTGCCTCCAATCATCATCAAGAAGCTGGGCTGCAAGTGGACCATTGCAGTCTCTATGTGCTGCTACGTCGCCTACTCTTTAGGGAACTTCTATGCTAGCTGGTAGGATTTAAATACTTTAACCCTCTCTGTTGTGTTCAAACAAAATAAGTAAGGGCAAATTTATTTCTTCTTTTTCTTCTCCATTCCTACTCTAACTCTGTGTTGCAGAGTAGAAAGTTGGATGCAAAAGGTGCTACTTGGAACAAATCGAGATAAATAAATCCCGTTTTAGGTGGACCAGAGAGGTGAAAACGTGCAAAGAGTCAGAATGAATACATCCATCTACTCACCTGAAGCTGCTTCTTTAACTCATGTTTGTAGCAGAGATTCCCCTTTGGGGAAAAAAAAATCAGGAGTTTCATTTAAAAGTCAAAAGGCTTTTAGGGTTGTTTCTGAAAAGGTTGAAGGGAGAACTATCTTCCAGCCAGTAGCTCTGGGAGAAGAGGACCACATGAGAAGGCTAACTCCTGCCTAGCTCTTTCTAAAGGCGGATGAACAACTTACTGCTCTCCAGTGACAAGGGTTGTAACTCTGTAGAGGAAAGTTGTCAATAACCATCTTCTGAAGTGCATGTGCAATTTAGTTCTCAATTTAACATAGTTTAACTTATGAGAAGTTATGGCACATGAGCACAGACCTAGCCAGCCTGGTCTAGGCCTAGTCCCCGCACAGACCTGCATATGCTTGCACAGCCTAAACTTCACAAGGCTGGCCTTCTCTTGATTCCATGTAACAGATTTATTGTATCATAAAAAGGATAAATCTATTTCTTTGATGTCTATTTTTACTGCTGGGTCTTTGGGAAAATGATTGTTATGCTAATGGTAACTATGCTAAATAAAGTGTTCTTTGGCAGGTACACACTTATCCCTACCTCTATGATCCTGGGCTTAGGAGGAGCACCACTCTGGTCTGCCAAATGCACTTACCTCACTATTGCTGGCACTTTATATGCTGAGAAAGCAGGAAAAAATGCTAAAGACATTATCAGCCAATACTTTGGGATCTTCTTTCTGGTGTTTCAGACTTCCGGCGTCTGGGGAAATCTTATCTCATCCTTGATACTTAGCCAATCTTCCAACCAAGGTAAAATGTATTTAAAATTTTGGCACTTCTTTCTATAAGCATCAACTAGTTCTAGATAGATGAGAGGTAGATTTCTGCAACTGAGCTTTCATAGTTGGTGGAAACGGGAACTTCAAATGAGAGTTAGCCCATCTGAGGATAGATGTCTGAAATAGATGAGATAAATTTCTCTTTGAAAGTGTCTATTTTCTATCAAAAATCAGCCATAAAGAGAGTTCAGACAAATAGCTAAAAAATAGAACTCTATTGAATTCTATTTGAATTCTACTCCTGTATTGCAAAGCATAGATAGGCTGCAGGCAGTGGCAGTCCTTCACATCTGACTTCTATTAAAAGTGATTTAAAACAATAGACAAAATACTGAACCAAACTTTTTGCAAATCTTGTAGTATCGGGTTAGTTTGCTGTTATGCATTCAAAATTAGTCAGACTGTTTGCTGGGCTTGCTGAAAATGAGTGCTCTACAGAGCTGTCAAGAAGAAATAGCAGTAGCTGTTGGCAGGAGCCTGCATGCCAGCGCTCCTCTGCTGTATTTCAGGCTCAGACAGCAGATGCCAATGTAGCTTGAAGAAATCACTCAGCAGCAGTGCCCTCATTTCCCATGCATGTAGTTGGTGTCAGTTTCAAAAAGGTAGTTATGAAGATAAATTAATATTTGGATGCCGTCTTAGAGATTCAAAATGCCGTGGTGTCTTATCATTGCAATCTCCTGCATATTCCACATCCTGTCAAAATCAAAACAGGGTTGTTGTCCAGACATGGAGAGAACTTTCCATATACACTGCTACTGTGAGTAGCAAGAAGTTACCTCTTCCTTGTCTCAGTTAAGCAGTATGTCCTCTGAAGAGCTCTCAAATAGCTATTAGGTTAAAGTTAAATGTCAGGAAGCTGGCATCAGGTTTTAATCTTTGTATCTTTGGATTTATGACAAAGTAGTTGTCACAAGGTGTGATACTTACATAGAATCATCCTTCTTTTAAACCTAAGTAACTGTAGGTGAAGCACCATTAAAGCAGAATGCTGGCAGACTTTTTCAAGTGCAGTGGAGCCCTGCTGACCTGATCCCAGAGCCACATGATATCTCAGGAGGGACTGTCTGTTCTGATTTCACTCGCAGGGTAGAGGCAGTGGTGTAGCTGTGGGGTCTATACAGACTGCAGCCATTTGGCTCTCCTCTGCCTCACAGCACACATAATTTTAATAAGAGGAATAAACCACTGGTTTTTTTGGTATTGTAAATTCCTTCCTAGTTTTACTTTTGAGGATGTTCCTCCAAATTTTAAAGACACTTATTTTTTTTACCTATTACATAGAATTTTAGAAAATGCTGTGTTCATGTGAACAACTCTCAAAGCCAAAGGCTTTGCACATCTTCACGACAGCAACGAGCAGTTATAAGTTTCTCTACTGTGCCTTCTCAGTAAGACACAGCTTTAATCTAGAGGGAACTTCTTTGCTGGGGTGAGAGGGTAAGAATCTCCAGTCATGCAATTCTTTTTCTCTCCTCTGAGGCTTATGCAAAGGCATCCATTCATATTTTCATGTACTTAAAATGTATTATTTCACTGAGCAGTAGGAAAGATACAACATGTATCTGGAGAATCAAAATGCATAAAATTCAAACATGTACCTACTCTAGACATATTGCCTGCATCACTGCATCCAGACACAGCAAGGCAAAGTTACACCATGTGGTAATACCACAACTGAAGACAGTAATCAGTGTAAATTACAAGAGTCATCCTTCCTTACTCAACAATATTACAGTTTTAATTGAAGAGAAGCAGTGCAAACCCTGCCTTGCAGCTTGCATATGACTAATTGCATGTGCAGCTTCATCTTCAGATGATGCAGGAACTGATAAAAAACTTGTTTTACACACTTCCACACTTCATTCATGTGACTCACCTTTTGCATATGGCAATTTTCCTGAAGCTCTGTAGTAGTAGTGACTATAATAAGGAAATTATTTTCTTTACATTATTACATTTTATCTTATGTTGAACCTAAAGTTGTTTATGAAGCTGGTTAGACAGCTGATTCACATCACAGCAGCTTTAATGGGAAGCAATGAGGAAAAACACACTAAAAGTAGTTACACAATAAGCTTAATTGAAAAATTATGGATCAGCTCTTCCTTAAGGAATCAGCCAAGGTACAGATGTATTGCCCTTTATTGTGCTTGGACCAGAGACAAATTCTGCAGTGAAAGCGCTAAAATTATTGTGTGGGGTTTGGATCATCCTCATCCAGTAGACAGTTTATTCAGGGTTACACTTTGGGTTAGCCTTTGCTCTTTCCCAAGAAGGTACTGGAGGAAGTGTGCTAGTGACAGTGTGTGTGAGTACATGTGTGTTTGTGGCTCTGACCTGCAAAAAAATGATAGGACTGCACAAAGCAAAGGTCTTACTCCAAACCCTGCTGAACTGTTAGTTTCAAGTGTGCTCTCAGAAAGTTATAAAAGCAGTAGTAAAATAATAAAGTCAGGAAAAGCAAGCTACTTGGAAGACTGCAATACTGAGTAATCATCATTTGTATTTATTAAAAAAAAAAAAGATGTTCTGAGGGGCTTTCTGTTCCTTTAACATATACAGAAAATATCTGGAGCGGGAAAATGCAGGGTGGCTCTAAGAACTGAAGTCCATCAGTCCCTTGCTGGTGTAAACTTAAAGACCTATCTCATGAGGTATTATGATTAAGAGGTAAAAATATATACTCAAACTTTGAATACTGCAAATTGAGCTTGGATTCAGATTTCAGCCTCTGACTTTGGTCCCTGTCCTCATGTAACCATTAATTCAGTGTTCAGTCTCTCTTTTGTTTCTCTTAAACCAAATTTTTGTGTGTTAAACTGGGATTCTGAAGTTAAATATCTCTAATCAGTAAAGACATGAAACCAGGACCAATCACTAAGCACTGGATTCCTACATCTTTATATCCTTACACATAGTTTGGACTTACCTGATCTCTTCACTGACCTGCCTTTCTTTTGGTTCATAATTAGGGGAGATCTCAAAAGAAGACCTGGAATGCTGTGGAGCATATGACTGCCTGACTGATACCACTAACAGCACTGTGTCAGAAAGACCCTCCAACTCCTTAATCTACACACTGGTAGGGGTCTATACTGGTGAGTAATCCACAAATCTTTAATCAGTATCGCTGATGGAGAGCCTAATACTAATGGAATCTAGCATGGTTTGCAGATTAAGTTTCTGACTTTCTCCTTCAATCCAATTTGCTAAAGGAAAATGAGATATGTGAGAGCTATAAACAACTCTTTCCTAAATAGTTCTAATGCTTTTTGCCAGAGCTTCATCATTTTTATCTAAAGGAGAAAGATATTCTTTACATTTTTCACCTGGAATAAAGCCAAAGCCCATTATGGCAAATTCAGCCAGGCAAATTGGCATATCTCCCATTTAGTAACTACAGCTGCTATAGACCTTCCTTACACAAGGCTAGAAAATAATTAAATACAGTGAAGCTAATGCCATTAAAATAAAAAATAGATGTGCAAGGATTAACTGAGTGAGGAAAGTTCCAAAAAGTATCCCACTCAAAAGAAGTTATTCTCTGGATAAAGGAACATATCTGGTAAGGCAATGTGCACTTTAGCTCTGTCCAAATATTTTCGGAGTCTCTGGACATAGATGTAGTCTCTGTGCTGAGACAGAAGCACAGAATTTGCTATACACTCCAACAGAGTGTATGTGATCCAGGCAGGGCCTGGTCTCAGTGCACAAGGGCATTGCAGAAAACTCTTCCTCTGTCCCCATCCTCCATACCTAATTGGTGGGGAAGTGTAAAAAATATGCCCCCACTCTCCTCCCAGAAAGTACTGGAGCTGATGACTTTCTGCTAAAGGCATGTTTGTCTGTAAAGTTTAAATTTAAATTTGATGACTAACATATACAGCACTTCCTTAGGCTTTGTGTATGCAAAGTGGATGCAACCCTGCTTCCTCCTGACCCTGAGTCAGTGGGGTTTTGTTTTTCCTCTAAGCTCTTAATAAAAGAGATGTCTTTTCTTATCTGAAGGGAAAGTAACTGGCTAAATATTTCATTCACAGACATTTTTTAAATGTGTCCTCCATTTGGTGGCTGAATACTTGTTTTGCCCAGCTTGGAGGGAGACAATAATGCATAACTCTTCTGCTGTTTCATTTTCTCAAGGACTGTGAATATTTGTATTTATGGTCATACCAACCGCTATTAAGCCATGCCATTATCTCCTATAATTGCTCTTAATTAATTTAACATATTTTTTACAAAATGTGGACGTCCTGCTCTCATCCATTTAAGTCCAGCAATTAGTCCATAAGTACTAATAAACACTGGCAGAACCAATAATGACTTGAATCACAAAGGATTTACAGCTCAGCCATAGTGGGGAACCAGGACACTGGAGAAATTCTAGGAGACATGGATAAAAAATAATGAGCAATAAAAAAATGAGGCAATTTATTGTAAATCTGCTGATGTATTTGGATATTAAAAGTTCACAGTAGATACAATATCCATAAACATAACATAGGAGCACATTAAATAAGCAAAGTGGATGGAAAGAGGTGCCCAGTTCTCATCTTACTCTGAACTGCAGTTCTTTCCATGGATGGAATTCTAGTCAGCATAAGTGAGGAAACATTATCATGCCCTGCATCTGTAATGAAGCAATCAATTGTGAATCTATGGTTGTCTCATGTATATCATGAGGCATGGTTATCTTCTTGATAACATGAAAAAAATTGTTTTGATTTACTACACAAGCAACATATCTAGATTGATACATGAATGATCATTTTCTGATTAACTGCTCTATATATTCTTTTATATGCTGCTTCTGCTCAGAAATTATGGGTTTAAAGCTATAATTTCCATTTTTTCAAGTTAGCTAGCGCTTCTCACTATCATCTTCAAAACAGCATATATTCCATACTGAAAGCATGGTTCTGAGCAAAAAAAAAGGCACAGTATATACTGGGTTTCAAGACAGAATTTATTTTTCTTTCCATGTATTTGAAAGAAGAACCCCGCTAGCCATGAAATCCTTGGCACTGGAAGTGAATACTCCTCTCTGTTGTTGATTTAAAGCCTTCTGATACCTCCCAAGGGAGCTGTTTCTGGCCAGCTCCCATCCCCGTGCCCCTGGACTGCCCTGGAAGGGTGAGCTATCACCCTCTGCTGCTGTGCATCTGGCCCGGCAGCTGTCACAACAGGCCAGCCACAGCTAAGCTGAGGGGATTTGCGAGTGCACAGCTGTATGCAGAAGATGTGAATGTAGATCAGGCCTTCTTGTTTATACAGAAATGGCCTTTACACTGAAGCAGAATCTGAGGCTGCTGCCAAAATATCCCACAGAGGGCTAAGCACCAAGTCAGAACAGTAACAACAGCAAGCGACTTCCCATCATTCTTTCAGCATTCCTCAGTTTTTCATGAACTTTTTGGTTTGTTTTTATTGCAGCTAGTGGTGTGCTAGCTGTGTTGCTGGTTATTATATTTCTGGACCAGATCAAATCTGACCAAGCAGAGACTGAGAAAGAAAAACCATCCTTTTGGTCTACGTTCCTAGCAACTTTACGGCATCTTAAAGATAAAAGACAGTGCCTTCTAATCCCTCTGACAATGTACAGTGGGTTTGAACAGGCATTTCTTTCCGGTGACTACTCAAAGGTATGGATGTAAATGAAAATATATTTCTGTCTGATTTTTTTTTTGTGCTGTTGCGTCTTACTATTACATCTGATCAATATTTACTTGTCAAATGAAGATGTTTTTAATGATGATTTGTGGATTGCAAAATTAATGCTTACTTCTGCATAAATGACCTCTGAGTGACATCTTCAAACAGCAGTAAATATGTCCCTTGGAACAGCCTCAAAAATAATACAGTAGAGAGCTTAACTCACCAGTGGAGGCCACGGCAGAGAGCTACAGGTTCAAAGTCTTCACCTTGTTGTAAATAACAAACTTGGAGAAAAGCCAGAAGTCAGCAAAGCTTTCATATCTTCCTTCCTCTTCTGGTTTCCCTAGAGCTTGTATAAATGCAAGTCAGTGCACATTCCACATATTTTATTTTGACAACCTTTACGGTAAGAGGGCAAGTCTTCAACATGGCTGGCTGAAAGCCCTCACCAGGCACTACTGCAACAGGTCCAGAGCCTGACAGATTGAAGTGATTAAAACCATCTCTGCTCCTCCAGTTTCTCGACAAACCTAGACATGCAGCAGGTGTGTTCTCCTGGCATTTGTTGAGAAAGCCTCAAAAGAAAGAGGGCAACATTCCTGAGCTGCTTCTTTCATGCTTAAGGCTTTCAAAACTTGCATATAAATCAGATGGAACAGTGCACTTGTTGCTGTGTTGGGACAGATTGAAAGGGGCACTCCATGGCAACCTGCACTGGTTATATGCTCTTATAGAAGAGGTCCTCTTATTTTTTGGGAGCTGCTCTGTCATGACCATAGTGTCAATTGTCAATTTTCATCTCTTGGGATATGATGGGAAGGGCAGAAAATTCTTAATGCTACTTTCAGGAGTTTTACTTGTATAGCAAGCAGTGCTCAGATTTGCACTGCTTGTTATTCCCCTGTTTGCATGGCATCAGTCTGATTGTGAACTGGGGTAGCAAAGTTCCTCCTGAAGGCCAGCTATGTCAATGCACCAGAGACTTGTCAGCAAACTCTCTAGCTGTGCTTTTTTTATTTCATCCATGCTGGCTATTTACCAAACACTCAGGCTAAGATCCCTGAACTTTAGCTATTTATTTTTATCAAAGAAAATGTGACACCACTATCTCTTCTGTTCCAGAGTTTTGTGACCTGTGCTCTGGGGATACACTATGTTGGTTATATGATGATCTGCTTTGCAGGTATAAATTCCCTCTGCTCTCTGCTCTTTGGAAAGATCTCCCAGTTCACGGGTAGAAAACTTCTATTTGCATTAGGTATGTAAACATTTCTTGAATGACTGATCACCACATGTAATCACATCCACTACTCCCTCCTTTGCATGTACAAAGGGATAGCTTGCTGTCAGCTGTCAACTAAAACCAAAGTCAATGTAGAGGCAGACTTCACAAACTTCATTCATGAGAAGAGAGGCAGCTCACCTCACAGTTAAGCACTGTATTGCTGTCTTTGCCTTACATCACTTTGCTAGTGATGTAAGTTCAGCCTGCTTTTGAGGGCTCTATCTATGCAGAAAGTGTCCTTTATAGCTCTGATGCAGCCAATGACAAATGATCTTACAATGCAGATGTCAAGACTTGCACTATCATAAGTAGGATTTCTCCACTGGGCTGAAACCTCCTCACCCTTATGGAGTGAAAGCAAGTTACTGTTGACCTGAGTCTCAGGAAATTACAAACTTGGAAATTTGAGTGAAATTTCAGGAAGGTTTTTAAAGGTTAGCCTTCTGTCCTTTTTACTACTTGTTCTATAGGGAGAAAAGTAGAAGAAAGTCTACTTTCAAGTCTCAAGCTAGAATAATTTAGGGGCTTGTGTATGGGATAGTAATTTTCATGTTGCCTTGAGAAAATATTTTCATATTTAAGAACATCTCCATCTCCAGAGAACATTGTTCCAATGAGTAACGGAGGCATAAAAAAATACCAAGAAATATTTCTTTTGTGCCTCTGTATGCATTATGCATGCTGAAGTGAACTAATGTCTTATTTCCACTATGCAATAATTTTTGTTATTAAAAACATCACTGAATAGATCAATATGCATCAAGACAGTCTAGGCATTTTGTCTACTGGAAATTTTAAATCTGGACAAGGAAGAAGAAAAGTAGAGCGCTTTCTGTTATAGTCACTAGCTCAAAGATTCTTCTGTCTGTTCTAGGTATGTGTCTCGGTCTATAAAACTCAGATATTAAAAAAAAACCCCAAAAACCAAAAAAACAAAACAGCCTAATAGTATCAATAAACAATTAAATCTCCCCCAGAACTGTAGTGTTAGAAATGGAAGACCTCTGAACCTCTCAATTCTGTTTAGTGGTCATTTTACTCAGCCTGTAAATGTACACCTGTGGGGGGAAAAATCTGTGACTCATTTGCAAACCACTTTTCAAAAGAAAGACCCAAAGCCACCCTTTAGAAATCCTGAATTGTCCCCTCTGGCCCTAAATGAAAACCTCATTTAAGACAAGGAGAGCACAAGAGTGTTTGCTCCCCCTTCCCACATGCGTCACATGGTGACTGCAAGCCTTTCAGAAGCTCCTTCTCCTACTCAGTTGTTTGTGTCCTTTGGGCTACAGCCATATGAGCACTGAGGGTCTCTCAGCTCAGGACACTGCTCAGAATTATGAATTAGACACTGTCAGAGGCCTGCATTGTCTTGTATTTCATGTGATATCAACTCAGTCAGTGCAAAGCTCAATGAACCAGAAATATTTTAAGATTGTCTTGTGCTTTTGTTGGGGTAGAATAAAAAAGTGTTATCTACCACAATCTGTCCTGATTATAATTGAATCTATATTTCTCTTTATTTCCTTCTAAATCAACAGCTGCAGTTCTGAACACAAGCTGTATAACAACAGTACTGCTCTGGAAACCTGATCCCAAGCAGCTTGCTGTGTTTTTTGTAATCCCTGGTCTTTGGGGCGTATCTGATGCTGTTTGGCAAACACAAACTAATGGTAAGTCCTGGTGACAATGAAATGTATTGTCTCGAGATATAAGAGTCTGCATGTTTGAGTCTATGAAACAATGCTGCATAACAATGATAATGTCTTTAAGACAGCATCTAAAAAATGTTAATTCATTGGAAAGCAGAAGAAATAGAACAAGTTGGGAGTAAGAATGCAAAATACTCATTGAACCAATTTTTCCAAGATGAAGAGAGAAGAATACTGCAGAAGATGGTAATGGGTATTCAGAATAAATGTACTGGAGGAGTATAAGTATTTCAAAGTAATTTAGAAACTAAGAAGAATTATACATTTAGTCTGTCTTTTGCAATAAAGGAGAGCACTCTGGATAAAAATTTTTTTAATTCAAAGCTCAGCAACAAAAGAAGAAGAAAATTGTCTGTTAGAAGATACTGGGGAAAAAAATGTAGGAGAAAACCACAGAAAGCAATATTATGCAGCCAAATAACTTCATACAGCTCTGATTTACTCCATTTCAAAACTCATAATCCAGTGTGATAACACGTAAGTAGGCAATAAAAAGGAGCAAGGTCATGGGGCACTTCTCCTTGAAGGAAGACTAAAAATTTAGAAAGCTTCAGCCTGGACAAGAGGTAAGTATGGAAAGCAGTCAGTAAAGTAATTAATTGTCTGGGGAAGGTTGCTTGAAATTCAATGTATCTCCTAATAACAGGACTAGTGGCACCAGAAGCCTTTATGGAAATCAAAATTAATAGTATTTCTCACACAATGCGTAGTTGAAGTATGGAATTCATTGCCAAAAATTTAAGCTGGAATTATATCACATCATTACAAAATCACTTCACGGGAAAGTGCTCCTCTGGGCACACATCAGGTTATATGTCTTGGCCTTCCTTCCTCTGATCCCTTTGGTTGTTTCAGGGCCTTAGAAGATCTCACCCACTAGCTAAAGTGTCATGTTCCTCTTGGAGAGCCAGATGGAAAACATGGCAGTCCGTTGCCTGTCACTGACTGATCTCCTTTCAAGCACATGTCCCTGCCTCTACACACAAGGGCCAGCATCCTTCTCTGCCCCTCCAGCAGCTCTAGCTCATATCCCCTAGAGGAGAGCTAGTACATATATCAAGGGACACCCTCTCATCATCTCACATCCTTACCAGAGGTTTGTGCCTTAGGTAAAAATTTTAAATCAGTACTCTTAATAATACTTAGGGTCATGGAAGTGAGGATTTGCTCTCTCTTAAACAAAGCTGTTCATTCGTTTCCAGCTTCTTCAGCCACAGTCTTTCTGACTGCTCTGCAAGTTTCTTTTTAACACTTTTGAGAACTTATCTTAGTCTTCCACTGGGATAAAGGACCTGTTCTTTGTCCTGCTTCTGTCTTATCCAGAAAGCCTTGTCCTTGGATACCGTGCTTCTTTCAGAATCACAGTGGGTTAGGGATGGAAGGGACTTCTGCACTTCAACTCCCTTGCTCAAGCAGGGCCATCTGGGCACACCCACTTACTGAAGACCATGTCCAGGGACCCTTTGATATTTTCCAGAAAAGGACACTCCACACCCTCTATGAGCAACCTGTGACAGTGCTCAGTCAGCCTAAAAATAATTGTGATGTTTAGAGGAAACCACATGTATTTCAACTTATGCCCATCACCTCTCGCCCACATTTTCTTGGACACCGCTGAAAAGAGCTGGGCTTTGTACCCTCTCTTCTAGGATTTACATGCATTTGAGATGTCCTTGAGGAGCATTTTTCCTCAGTAAGGTCCCTGCACGAATGACAAAAATGCACCTGAGGCCCACATTAGGGAAGAAAGGGGTAAGTACAGAGGACTTAAGTATTGGAGAAGGTGACTGGGAAGTGACTGTAGTATCCAAACCTCCAGATGAGGCAAAAACAGTGGACAATGCTTCATGCTTACTTGATGGTGAGTGAGCTCTGCAGCTATGTGACAGGATTAATCACTATTTGCAGCGCTGTTTCAGGTCATCTCCATTGCCAGATTCATGCAAGATACTTGCGAAAGTTTCACATTTGTGTGAAATTTTTCACATTTGGAAAACACCCAAATGTTCTTTTTCCTTGCATAGTGGTTTGGTTTTTTGGGTTTTTTTGTTTTTTTGTTTTTTTTGGTCTGTACCTTACTCAGCTGTTTCACAACTCCCATTTGTAAAATTATACAAAGTTCACTTTGTCACATTGTCACAGTGAAACATCAAGTGATGACATGAAAGTGATGAATAGAGAGGTGCAGTGACATTACCCCACAATGCTGCATCCCAAGATAGGATCTTCAGTTTGTCATACCCACGTAGGACTAAATGTCTTCTCCCCTTCAAAAGTTTCATACAGATATACATCACATAAGAAATTCCCAGCATCAAAGACTATGACATGAGATATGAACTCCAAAATAACATTGGTTTACAAGGTCTGTAGTCCTTCCTTTGCTCAGCTCCCATGAGTGCTGCTTGGGCACCAGTAGATTAACCAGTGAATAAATGGCACAGTGCCACATACTTAAGGCATTCTTTGGTTTGCTTTGTGCTCCTGTGGATATTTAATACTTGAGTACCCCCTAGAGGATATGTAGGCTCATGGTGGATGAGTCACTTCATCTTATAAAGTTTTCCTGACATGTTTGTGTTCTTGTGTGGACATTCTCACTTATTTCCAATGAAAGCTACTTCATTTCAGAGCGTGTAGTGCTCTTTCTTACCTAACTTGAGCACAGATGCTGATATTACCCACTGACAAAAATTGTACCTGGGGCATAACAATTGTGTAGCATGGAACTATCAGGTGGACTACAGTAAAACCAAGTTTGTTCCAGGCTGATTTGTGTCTTTAGAAAGAATATGAGTCTAAAGAGTTTATAGACCCGGACTCTAAAATAATTTCCAGCAGTCCTGTTATATACCCATGCCTACTAGTACCAGGGGAACCAGTAGGAAAACAGGCAGTGGCAAAAAACCAGGATAATTTCCATGGAAGTGAACTGTAAAATTTCAGAACTAGCAGCCTCTTCACTCAGCCCAGCAAGTCCTGCTGAAGCTCATCCAGGCAATTTGCTTCAAAATAGCAAACATGTACCAGCTGAAAACCAGGGAACCTTTAGACATAGAACTGCCATGGCATCAGAAACTTTCTTAATATCTTTCCAGAAGATAACACTGCGCATATCAGGAAATTAGAATGAACAATTTGTACTTTTTCATTTATTAGGCAAAACTATGAAGGACTATCATATCTACACTCCACTCAGCCAGTTTAATGAACTAAATACATCTTGTGATGCCCTTGTCCAGATTGTCCATCATGCCTAAACAATTCAGTAAATGTCATCTTGCAGTCATCAGGACACATAAACTTTTCATACAGATGAAGTTTCCCCCTACTTAACAAAACTGAAGGGGTAGCTCAGTCTACTCAGATTTTTACAGAACTTTGCATTCCTCTTTGCCTTTTAGCTGAATGGACATATTTCAAACAGATGTGTTGTTAGACAAGTGGGTGAAAAGAGTCAAAGTTCATTATATTCTTCTCCTCCCCTCTGTGCACACCATGTCTGAGTGACAGTAAATGTCCTGTTCTTTATCACCACTGCTGCTAGCTCAGCACCCAGAGGAAAGCAAGCTCTCTCCCCTTCCCTGTGTGCTTCACTAGTCAGACCTGGAGGCTAGAATCCCTGCCTGGATCCCAGTGGTGGGTATGCAACTGACTGAGCTCATTGGGAGCTTCCCAGTGAACATAACTGCATTAGGATGATCAGTTGAATTGAGTCTCTATGTCAAGTAAGTTTTCCAGTTGCTGCCTCGAAGTTCTGTATGCATAAAGGATATTCTATTTGCTAACCCATCCAGGAGCTGAAAATTCAAAAACCTGGTTGATTAAGAGAGACATGTCTTACCTGCATACTTAATCTGGGCCCATGTTGCAAAAACTTGTAAGGATTTGGTATGAGCTTATCAATAGTTATACATAGAGATTCTACAATGTCAAGGCCTCGTTTTCCTCCTTACTTACTTGTTCACCAGTGCAAACCCCTTGATTTTTGTAGCTAATAGCTGGAAAAAAAGAAGTCCTGCCATCTTACTTCAATAGATCACATCCTTTCTTCCTTCCTCACATTTTTGTTCCCCTTTTCTTCCATGTTCTCTATTTTGTCATGTTTGTTTTGTTATTTCACTTGTTACAATTCACAGAAGCACAACAATTTTTTTAAGACAAGTCTTGTATTTTCCTTTCTCTGACATTTATGAGGGAGTGTCTGTCTTCCGCATTGTGTTCTATTTATTCCCTTTGCAGAAAATATGTGGTTGCAGATTTAATCTTCACAAGACATGTTTTTTCCTTCCTTTCTTCCTTCCTTCCAGCATTTTATGGCATTTTATTTGAGAAAAACAAGGAGGCTGCCTTTGCAAATTACCGTCTCTGGGAATCAGTTGGATTTGTCATCGCCTTTGCTTACAGCACCAAATTGCAAGTCTATGTCAAAACGTACATTGTACTGTCTGTGCTTGTGCTGTCCATGGTGACCTACGGAGCGGTGGAATACCTCGAGGCTAAGAGCTCCCCTGGGACACCTGCTGCTACAAACAAGGAAAATGGAGGACCCCACTTCCAGGAAACACATATGTAATCCAACAGGGTCAGAGTGATGGAGGCAAAGCAAACTGGCCAGCTCCTTACAGGCATGTCTCCAAGGACGTTCTAGTGTGTACTGTATCCAGAAAGATGGTAAAGCAACAGATTTCAAGGCCATTATAATGCAAATGTCTCAAGAGGAAAAACCTCCTTTGACATCTCACCTTAATAAGGGAAGATTATCTGACTTTACCCTTTCATGCATATGACCAACTAATTAATAAAGTCTTTAGAAATGTAAGCAAGATTCCTAAAGTCCTTACCTTTTTGTTTCTGTAGGTAAGACTTGGTATAGTTTTGCAGTCAAACCACATGCAGAATGAAAGAAGCAACTGCGGTTGCTCAGTTGATTGCAATTAACACACATCATTTCATGGAACAATTACAGATTTATGTTGTTTTAATGCTGCAGTCTTTAACACCTGCTGTAAATTACATCAGCCTATAGACTAGCTTTATCTGCGGTTCATATCTGCACACCACAGAATCAACCAACCACCGAGTCCACCAACCTGTCTTAGGTCAGCAGACAGCTGTGAGTCTGCCCATGTCATCCCTCTATCTCAGCACTCTTTCTCTTTTGATTTAACTGTCTCCAATTTTTCTGTCACCACTTACAGCAACTTCATTCTAAAAGAGATGCCTTCTACAAGACAAAATACTTCAGTGATTATGACCTTGCCCCACTTTCCCATCCAGGGACAGAGCTGTTTTCAAGATGAGCAGCTAGGCCATGGGGAACCTCGCCATGAGAAGAGCTCAGTAACAATGCAAGTCACAGAGAGGGAGAAAAGGAGGATGGGCTTACACTGTAATAAGTTCTTGAGATCTACGTGTATCCTGTAACAGCTCATCTCATTTCAACTTCTCTTTAGTTTTACCTATATTTTTCTAGATATGGATTTTTGTGGTTTTACTGCAAAGAGAAGAGTGTTACAGTACAGTTACTGTACAGTGTCCCTGCATCTTAATGAGAGAGCAATGTACAGACCTCATGTTCATTACTGGTAATGACACATTCAGATTCTCTGTGTGAGGCAGACAGCATCAAAGGAATTGCAGACAAATGCTCTTCATGTCCAAGACTAGTGCTGCCTCTGAAAATAAGCTACATATAGCTAGCTAAGTTGTTGCCTGCCATGGAGACAACACTTGAAACTACTCCCTCTCAGTTACTCACCACAGCAGGAGGACGAGGCACCACACAGTGTGATAACNCAAGGGTCTATAGCTAGCCGGAGTGGACCCCACCAGCCCAGGGAAATACGATATCTTCAAACAATAACACAATTTGTGTGACAAAAATCCCCAAATTGTTACGTCTTTTAAACAGCAACAAACTTCATGCTACTTTACTGTCTTACATTTCTTGTTCCCAACCATCTGGACTCCCCTTCAGACTTCACTTGTGTTGATTCATGGCTTTTCACATGATGAGCTTTTTTCCAGGTCTCGTACAATAAAGTAAAATTCATTATGTCCTGCAGAAGAGAAGGTGACAGATGGGGTCCCTCACGTGTGCAGCTTTCTCTTGCACCTTTGCCCTGTCAGCTCAAAGGCATGCTGTTGATCTCTCTGTTGGAAATACAAATGGTAAAACTATCGTGGCTGAAGAATCCTGACAGCCTCCTATCTGCCCAGCATGCACAGATGGATATTCTAGGCTGCTGTTGATTTTCACCCCACACTGCTTCCCCCTCATAAAGAAACACAGCATCTTGTTTCATTGCATCTCTGAATCCTCCTCTGATTCTCTTTTACAAAGTGATGTTCAATGGCAAGTGAAGCAAAGAGGATTTCTGAGGTCAACATCATGATGAAAAACTCATTTGTGTGAATGTAATAACTTTTCATTTGTAACCACCAATACAGAAGTCAGAATCCTGCTACATGAGATGCTCTACAACCTCAGACAAAAAGATGACCCTAGACATTATACGGCTTTTTTTTAAAATGTAGTTTCTCTTTTTATTTCTGTACTGAGTCTGGCTGGGATGGAGTTAATTTTCTTTATAGCAGCCCATATGGTGCTGTGTTTCAGATTTTTATAACTAAAACAGCATTGATAAGTGTTGATAACACACCAGTGTTTTGGCTATTGCTGAGTAATGTTTGCTGAACATCCAGGTTTTCTCTTTTTCTCCACTCTTCCCCCGCAGTGAGTAGGTTGCAGGTGCCCAAGAAACTGGGAGGCGGCAAAACCAGGACAGCTGAGACAGAGTGAAGAAAGGGATATCCCATGCCGTGTAAGCCATGCTCAGCAATAAAAGCTCTGCAAGGAAGCAGGAAAAAGGTGTTCTGACCTTGTTGAGGACCTCAGTATCACTGATATTGAATCAGCACAGGAGATAGGACATTGTGGCCTGTGGTTTAAGGAGCTGGTTTTCACTCTTGAATTTTCACAGGATTTTATGTAGTCATTTCCTGAATGACCGCTCTTCCATTGCACAGGGACCATGAGGAAAAACTCTGTTCCCTTGGGAGTGAAAGCTGCAGCTACAGGTGGCAATGCAATGAACATTCTTTTGCCTGGAACAGGATGAATATAAAGGTGTCCATCAGTCTTGGACATTACTTAAATGAAAATTGCTGCATGTTGTTATGCATGAACAATACACAGTTATAAAGCTTATGGGTTTGTTTACTGTAAAGGCTGTAGGGATTTTGCTGCATAGTATATATAAAAAAAATAGGCAGAAATTCAGCTGGAAAATATATTCACTGAAATGAAAGAAAAGAAATGGTAATTGAGGTTGCTGTGGCATGAGGCATCTTCTCTCTCATGGCCAAGAAAGACTCCATAAGCCCTTCTTCAGTCTAGCAGGCAGCAAATAGCATAGGTCTGTCTGTGCTGAGGCCTCAACCAGCAGCAGGGTACAGGCAGACTCACCCTGCTTCACTGCATGTTTCACTATCAGACAAGTTCTTACCCCCAACAACGGTGTCCATTTTGCAGTGAAACAATAGCTTTTATCAGTCTGACTCTGAGTGTGTGAGGTTAACAAGAGCAGGTGTAGCTGCCTCAAAGGGTGCTAGCTTTGCGGGTTGAAGGGGTAGCCAGATGAATCCCTCCCCAGTCATGTGCCTGAAACCTTCCAGAGCTCTAAGTCAGGCAATGGGCAATAAGCCTGTTGATGCTTATCTACTGAATGCTCTGTGTTCCATGGTGTCACAGAGAATGGCATCCTGCTGTCCTCACGGGGAAGGCCAGGCTAGATGGGGCATTGAGCAACTTGGGCTAGCAGGAGTTATCCCTGCCCATGGCGGAGGGGGTGGAACTGGATCGTCTTTAAGGTTCCTCCTAACCCAAATCATTCTGGTTCTATGATTCCAAGCTCTCTGCTTTTGAGTGCTGGTTGGCAGCAGCAGTACATGGGTGTTAAACTTGAGCACAGTCAGAGACAGCTGTGGTAGTTTCTGCATTGTGGTAGAATGTCTGCAAACTCACAGGTGGGTTTACAAGTTATTAAGGAATGGGCTGAACATAGAACCCATTGGGAATGAAGGCTGGTGAAAAGATGAGGGTTCATCTGGGCACACATTTATACACAGTGAAGTGAGTGAAATTTATCTTCATTAATTTAGACCAATGCCTAATCCTACTGTTAGTGCTTCATAAATGCACTTCAAGAGCTTCTGCTTATATGTGATATGACTTTCTCAAAAGTGGATAGGTGTTCTTTGTTAGTTAAAGTGGTTTGTTTTCTTTTCTTGGCATTCAATTATCTGGAAAACTGGAGCAGACATTTGTTATGTCTAGGTTTGGTGGACCAATTTCCTGTAAACTGGCATTCCCTGAATGTTGAAGTTTAATTTCATTCCCTGAATGCCAGAGGTATGAAAGAAGTTCATTAATATAAGCTGATATGAACAAATGACCAAAGAAAGCTTCATTGTTTAGACATTATCAACAGCTTAATTTATGATTACCTAGTGGAGACTGTGATGGGACAGTTTATCACACACTGGCTGCATGTTCAATAGCAGAAACACTGCTAATAGCATTGTCGAGCAGTGCAGAAAAGACAAAGCTAACTGCAGTCTGTAAGGTGACTCATCCAAATTCTTACCATGGCTGTGTCCAACTACATAATTTTTTTCTTAATTTAATGATGTTTGCCCTGCGATTTGAACCAGCTACTATAAATCTTGTTTAGTTTGGTATGGTTGAGTTTTTTGGTCTGTCTTTTTTTGTTTTCTGGTTGGTTGGTTTTTGTTTGCTTGTTGCTTGTTACTCATTTCTTACTTAGCATGTGACATAGTGCTATTTAATAAGCAGACAAAGCAAAGAATTCCCAGGAAAGATAGTGGAAGCAGAAATAACCACCATTTTCTGGAATCATCACATTAGGTTTGTATGCAATGTCAGCAGCAAGCCTCTGAATTTCTGGGGCTAAAAAGAATGACTGACTACAACAGACACAGCAAGGATACTACTCCTTCATGGTATTTTGTGTAAGTCCTATTACATCACGACCATACTTCGGTAACTGCTTACCACATTTATCTCCTGTTACCTATAAACTCCTCACTCAAGGAAAGCTCTCACTAAGGATAATTCAGCTTCAGTCTGTCTCTTATCTATAACGTATTCTCAGGAATAATCCCAGTGCAGTTTAGATCTTGCTGTCTCCCTTCCAACACCAGTTTAAACCTGAGATAGAAGGTTACTGCAGGTCTAATTGTATAACATCACAAAATATATTCATATACATATTAATATTGGAACATAGGGTTACATATTATTTTGCAATATGGAAAGTCATTGTTTACAGAAGTTCAAATTTTGGCCACAGTCTCAGCCATTAATGATGCCTAAAGTCTCTTTCCAATAGGAGCCTTATTCTCCACACCCTGGACTAAAGCTTGCTCCAAATCCCTTCTATTTTTAGGCAACAATTCCCTCACAACAGAATGTAAGATGGTCCGGTTTTAACCCACACACTACAGGGCGTGGGTTAAAAGTATTCACAGGGAAGAAAGTCCTGTGCTAAAGTTATCATACGCTTCTAACCCCACTACCCTGCTTCCCAGCCTTCCTGAAAAACCTCCTGGACACTTCTCTATGCATTGGACAGCTATGACATAGGTACAACATAGGAGAGAGCCACAAATGTGAGAGTGGAGAGAGAAACATGTTTTTCCTTCCTGAAAGATTTTTTAATTTTTTTTTTCCACATTCAAATAAAGTGATGAGTATCCTGAACTATTCTGTGACTTGTTAAACTTTTGAATTATGTTAATTTACATTTTGACAATGGCAAAGCATTTCATTTCATATTTGGGCTTTTAGTTTTAAAACTAAATTGGCATTTTAAAAAAGTCTTCCTGAACCATTGTCTCTTAAAAAATGAAAAGAGGGTATTCTGACATTTTCAGAACAAGAAAATTAAATTAAAGCTATCAAAAGAGTACATTTGTTCTCTGGGAAAAAGTTTTCCATTTCGATAAATGGGTTTTTTTTCCCCAGAAAAGTGTTCTTTCCCAACTCACTGCACATTGCTCAAGGCAGTATATCCAGTATATATGTGACTTTTTCCCTTTTTTTCCGTAGTTGTTTGGAAGGCAGAGGTTATTCATTCTGGAGTCTAAAACTCAACCTGAAAAGAAAAAGCAAGGTTGCCACTACAATAACAGGATGTGAAAGAGTCTTCTACAGACTGTTCACTTTGTATTTTTTTGCTTGCTACTTTCTGAGAGAAGGTGAGGGTTGGTATGTTAATGTTTTGTCAGAATGGTCCTCAGATCAAACACTCTTCTCTCATCCAACACACTCTCTGCCCCAAATACGGAGTCTAATCTTCAGGGACAATTAGACTGTAGGGTTTCACCACTGTAGGTTTCCAGAAAAATAAAACCAAGGGAAAAAAATCTACAGATCCATTGGTGTTTTTCCTCTATGCCACCAGCCTGCTGGACAGGTCTTTTGTTTGAGTCTTGTGTATGTTGAACTAGCTGGGTAGGGAGGAGCACATTTCATGAACTGAATACAAGAATTGCTCTGTGCAATGTAACTAAAATGCATTTCCTGCTTATAAAAATAGGTGGGGTCCATCACCAATGTAGATAGTGGGAAATGGTATTTCATTTAGAATCTGTGTATACCTCTATGGAATTTTATTTCCTTGACAGGGAAGTGATGAGACAAGAAGGTGCCCTGCTCCTCAGGAGTTGGAGAGGAGCTCATTAGTGGAATAGCAGAAGATTATCAATGAGTTAAATCAGCACATGTCAGAGGAGGAAAAGAGCATTGGAATCAATAGGCATTTTCCTACTGTCTACTGTTGGTTTTGCATTGGGCTGTATGACCTTAGCCAAGAGAGGTTTCTCAGACCAGGGTAATATACTGAGTTAGTATAATGTGCCAGCAATGCAGCAGTGCAAAGAAAGTCATCTTAAAGTAAGATGGAAGTGAACGCAGTGACTATGATACAACAGATATCTTGAAGCTGTGGGAGTTCCATCTCCATCAGAATGTTTATGACGAATTCCAACCCTGGCTTTTAGAACTCAACCAAAATCCAGCCTGTTTAGGCTGTTCCATGGATGACACTGTGAGAAGAAAACTTTTCCACAGTACTGCTGAACTACAAGCAGATTGACACTTCCAGGCCAAACCAAGTAGCTGGGATGAAGGCTGGCAGAAGGCATGTGCCCTGGAGCAAACCTGGCTTACTCGCTTATGAAAAAGTGGCCAAAATGCACTTCTGCTTCTTCACCACAATCTGCCCTGTAGGCTGCAAGAGGATCGATTCCTAAGGTGGCTGTCCTAACTAAGAAAACTGCCAGAGCACTTCCAACAAAAACACTGACTTCCCAGATGCAGGAAAAAATAGCATGCCAAAAATACCCTTCCAAGCAAAAGGTGAAGCTAAAAGTAAACAAATCCCAGGAGACTGGGTGTCGCCATGACATTTTATGAAAAATCCTTTTGCCAGGATTTTCTCCTGAGAAGCTGAGGAGCCTCAGGAAAGAAATGTAAACAATAACTATCTGCTGCTGTGGAATGTAACAGGTGCATCTTCGATTGGTCCATGTGGATTGTTTTCACTTAATGACCAATCACAGCCACCTGTGTCAAGGCTGTGAGCAGTCACAAGATTTTGTTATTATTCCATTCTTTTCTTTTCCCTTTCCAGCTTTCTGATGGATCCTTTCTCTCTATTCTTTTTCATATAGTTGTAATATAGCATTTTAATATAATATAATATCATAATATAATAAATAAGCCTTCTGAAACATGGAGTCAAGATTCTCATCTCTTCCCTCGTCCTGGGACCCTCGAACACAACCATAGCTGGGCATTCTCCACACAAGTCTGCCCAATTCAGTTGGTGGTTACCTACACCTGACTTCTGCAACTACGAGCTAACCACACTAATATTTCCTCTGATAGGGACCAGAGGCCCACATCCCTGACTGTCTGAATGGAACTAGCTCAGTTCACAAGTCACAGCATATTCTAAATGTGAAAAAACCAGGCCAAATACTGGCTGTAGCATGTTTTCGCTAATGCCAGGAAAACCTGTGAAAAGACGAAAGTCATAATTCCCCAATGTGTTCCATCTCCCTGAAGGATTAATGAAAATTTTCTTTGTAAATCCTCCAGGACAAAAAACTGAGAAGTAGCTGTGTGTGTTGCTACAGTTTAAGCACAATATGCAGTCACAGTTAATGTGGATTATTTTTGGGTTATTTTTGTTCCTACAGCTATGAACTGTAAATGGTAGAGCCACGCTTCTGGTTAACTGAGGTAAGTAGAAGGTGGAGGAGAGAGGGTGTGAGAATCAGCCTGTGAAAAACAAAGTGGGATGTGTCAGAGCTCATCTGCGAAGGACTCTCAGTTATAAACATACCTGACAGAGATTGTTATTCATGCAGGTGAATTTCCTGCCTCCTTGTTTCCAAACCCAGTGTGTGCCCTTTTTGCCAAAAATCCATTTATTATTATACTATAAAATAACACCTGAAAAAAACACATCTTGGTAAAATGATGGTCAGACACAGGCTGGCAAAAAGTGCTGCAAAATCTTCAGCAGGGTCACCCTTGTGCACAGCTCTGGAGACTGCCTTGCACATATTCCCCATGTGTCACACATTGTGCAGGACTGTGGGCCAAATTATTCCAAAATCAAAATATTTCCTACAAGTAGAGTCAAGAGTGCTTAATGAATGAAGCAAGGAGCAGGCAGCATGATAACAAAATAGTTCCTTATTTAGTTTACAATTAGGAGGGATTACTTATCCACAGGATTCTGTGATTTGGTGATGTGTTATTGAATAGTAAACAGTGATTTAAGGCTAAAAGCTGTGAGCAAAGTGTTCTGATTTATTACAGAAACAAAAAGAATGTCAGCGTTTTGACTGGAGAACAGGGACCTTTTGTTAGAGGAATTCTTGGGAATAAAAACAATGGTCCTTTATAAAACATTGGTATCATATACAGTTTCTCAGCCAAACTGAAAACACTAACAACATTTATTTTATTTATGATGCTTAATTGAGAAAAAAAATCAACATAGATCTATTTTGGTCAGCATAAGGTAGCACAAACTGAAATTCCTAGTGAAACGCACAGAAAAGAATGATGTCTTGATTTTATTTCAGTTAGAGTTTTCTTTTACAAAGCAAATAAAATATATTAACTATTTCTGTAGTTGAAAGAAGGAGTGTTATGAAGCAGTTAAGGGAAAACAACACAATTTTATCTTCATGCCAGCTGATGTCAAACTGATCACATCTTCATAATTAAATTGATAAATTGAAGTATGTGTATTGTCAATACCAGCAATGTTTCTTGCTCCTTCTTTGAAAGATGCTCTGCAATTTGAGTGGTGATTTGTTGATTGTCTGAGCCCCTGGAAACAGAAGAGAAGAGGGAGGAATTCCAAAGTGCTGCAATTTTTGCACTTAGGTGTGAGAAAAGGCTAAAGCAGCATGCTATAAGAGCCTATTTGTTGCTACAGGAATTTGAAGGGCATAAGGAGATAATTTGGTATCACAGTTAGTGGGCAGGTAATGAGCTGAGCTCTACAAGAGAAGAGTTTCAGTTTGGAAAAATTCACCTCACTGGAAGTGTTGAAGGCCAGGTTGGATGGGCTTTGAGCAACCTGGTCTAGTGGAAAGTGTCCCTGCCCATGGCAGGGGAGTTGGAACTGGATGATCTTTAAGGTCCTTTCCAGCCCAAACTATTCTATGGTTTTCTGACAGGCAGTCTATGGGGAAGGCGGTTAAAAGCAACATCTGATAAATTATTAATCCCTCTAAGTATCAAATGCCATCCAAAGAACCTTACAGATGGAGAGATTCACTGACCAGAAATATTTTTGCAGTACTGGAACAATAAAAGCAATAGTGGGAAAGGTTATTTCAAAAACAAAGCAACACAGAGGAAAGACTGCTGGAGGAAGAAGAACGATTCAGAAGATCTAGATCTTTGATCCAGAATAATCACTAGGATGGAATAAACATTACATTTTATTTTCAAATGCATGAGACAGGGTTTTTAGATTATGATCAATTTGAACAACTTTGGTTGGAAGGAACATCCAAAGCTGTGACTGTTCTCTCCACTCCTGCTCAGGTTTTAGTCTAATGTCCAGTTCGTGATAAGCCTTGATACACACTGGGAAATTCTGCTCCAAAAAATCCAAACAAATGGAAACCATTAATCACTTCCGCACATTTTTTGATTATTAACTCAGGAAATAAATACCCCATGTAGATTTATTTTAGTCAGCATAAGGCAGCACTGAACTGTATATTTTGGAGTTTTGTAACGTAGTTATTAATTGTAGCCACTTTCACAACAAATTGCAGAAAAACTAGAGAAAGTGTGATCAGTACCATAAAAGAAACACTTTGGTGAGAAATACTGTGGGTATCTGTCTTAATGTTGAACACACAAAAAGGGCATGACTGCATCTCCTTCAGTCTTCATTTCATTCAGGTAATGTTATTCCAATCTAAGCACCAGTTGATGAGCCAAAGTAATTTCAGCCCGACAGATCCTTTCGCTTTCACAAGTTAGATCTTCCTAACAGTTCTGACCTGCCAAGAAAATGCCTTGAGCTACAGATGTACAGTGCAGCCTTCTGCATGGAGGAATCACCTCTTACCTAGGATGAGATTACCCTCCTCATGTTTGATTTGGAGTCGTCCAGTGGAGTACTTGGTTTCCTGTCTGCCGTCGCAGAACACGGGGGTCATGGTGCCATCCAGGTACTCCCTCCTCCTGAACTGTGTAGTGTGAATCTCCCTTTGGCCATCACTGAATACCACTAGTTTATCTCTGTTCCTGAAAGAAGTAACAATGAATGAAGTGATGAGAAAACACTGTCTTTTATTAACCTGTCTCACAGAGCTGTCTAACATAACTCAGGGAAATAAGAAAATAATGTAAAGTGGAAAACCTCAGGATTTACATGGAATGGCATTAGAAACCTGGTCTCACAAAAAGACTTCAATACGTAATATAATAGCTAATGGATAGTGAGATCCGAATTTTACATGACTTCATGCAGTGATCTCAAGGCATTTTGCAGACAGAAAATCCATTTTTTACAGCAGGATCCTTCCTCTTCCTCTGAAGAGACGTTTAAGAGTCCCAAAGCTGTTTTTCTCATTTTGCATGGAGGAATAGAGAGACAATACAGATTCACAGAATATGACTAGGAAGAGACTCACAAGGCCTCTCAAGCCCAATTCTTAAGTGAATAACCCTTTCAAACCTACAGCCTTTGTTTTAGTAGCACCATGCTGTAACCAACTGAGATAATCTCAGTCCTTGCCCAATATTAGAGGGGAAGTCAAACACCTGGGAATAGAGCTCAGGAGCCCTGATCCTGGATCCTTTAGTACCCACATTGCTAACACTGACAACTGGTGATCTCCCAGCTACTCTGGCCAGTACAAAGTTACATGGAACTAAATGAGGAATATTTCACAGTAATTTTGCTAGTGGTGAATCGTCACCTATTATTCAAGGTGGAAGTGAATTTTCAGCGCCACATTCTTGAAAAACCCTTGTTATCTTACAAATCCTTTTTCCCTTCATCTGGAAATTTCCCAGCTGTGCAAAATCCAGCCACAGTTCTAAATGTCAGTGTTGCTGTACCTGTGTCCAAAGTGTGGTCCCTGTTACACAGGACTTGCTTTTCTACTTTTACTGCTGTGCCATCTGGGAAAAAGTTTCCTTCAGTCTGTCACTGTAGAGGCATCTCACTGTGTGATCAGGGAACACAATTTCTTGTGTGCCATCAGGATAATGTTTTTCTGTAGAAAAGATGTAAAAAGTCTGTCTAGTGTTTTTTTCGGTTGCCTTACACAAAGCTAGGTCAGGATTTTTTTTTTTTTTTTTTTACATTGTAGTGAGAATGTAAGTTATATCTACAATACTGGTAAAAGAAATTAAAGAATCACATAATCAGGTAATCAGAATTGGAAGAACTACATTTACATTCCATTATTATATTTGCTTTGTAGGCTGAAACTGAGACGTGAAGTGATGGAATATACTGAAAGTGAAATGCAAAGACAATATGAAATGGCAAGAAAAAACCCAATCTGCTGGAGTCAGAATTCAAACTACACTTTCATAGTAGAAATAAATTTGCACACACAGTTCACATTATGAGGTCTTGCATACCTATCTAATTATTAGGGAACTGCAGCACCTCTAGGCCATCTGGATAAGCAGTGTGAGTTGTCTGTGCATCTGCATAATAATAAATCTGGAAGGAGAGTGAGATGATAGCAGCATATTCACAATATTTGCATAAGCAGATTCAACCATAACAATGTGTTCAAAAGTAAGCCATCTTTAAAAAGTCATTTCAAGGTCATATTCTGCATCTGTCATCCATAAAAGTAGCTATGTCCACATTGCTGTTCCTTCCTCTCATTCACCCTTATGGTTGTGTCCAGATGATGCTACTTTCACCTCTATAGTGCGCAGGAGAACAGTGTGCAAATGAAAGTCATCCTCTTGCCTCTATGCTCTCATCCATGAACTATTAATTTTAAAAAATCCCAGTGCTGCAAAGGCCTCACTAATTTCCACTTTAGCCCACATTGTTATTAGCTATTTTTATTTACATAATGCTGACATGGAAGAAACCTCTGTGCTACATACTCTACAACATATAAAAACCAGTCCTTACTTCAGATGGCTGGCCATGCCCCTTGCCTTTGTTCAGTCTCCTGCTCGGCCAGCTACACATTTGTTCCTTCTTTGACTGTTACCTTCATGCCTTTCCACTTCTATCTTTGTAGATGAAGCAGTTTCACTGCTCAGGGTTGTTAAACCAACACCCTTCCTCATCAGTTTCTCTCAGTATTGATAGATCAAGATAAATTATAGAACCTTGCTGGAAAATCAGTTAAAAAATTTATTTTCCTTAAAGGAAATGAAAAGTTACCCACCACCCTCTGATCTGGCATAATCTTCTTTACATCTCCATTGGAAAAGCTGATCGTTGTCATCCTTTCATCAGCACCAATCTCCTGTTTAGTACCATCATGGAAAATGAGGATTTGGCATCCATCAGAAAGCACCTCTTCTACCTTCAAACACACAGAGCATCCAATGTAGATGAAGTCAAAGGAAATGAGCATCACTTCACTGCCTTCCAATTAAATTGGATCTTGAAGAAAGTCATGATGCCTCTTTGTATTTCAAAGGTTATCTCTATAGAACAGGCATTATTTTTGCCTCATTTATGTGTAAAAGAGGCCAAAAAAATTTTCTTTTCACAAGATGAACTTAGTTGTAGCACATGTTCCAAGTTCTCATCCCACTACTTTGTTTTAATGTTAAGCAAAATAAGGTGCACAGTTCTGCAGCAATAAGGAAGACAGTCAGGTTTCTTCATTACCAACTTTAGTGAATTATTGACCAGACTCATTTCATATATGCTTGTACATCTTCCACACAGGTCACTTGAGAGATGCCTGTTCTGAACTGAGTGAATCAAAATGATTGAACTTGATGAATTAATGCAGATTACTGATGTGGTAGGTTAAGAACCATTTCTTTCCAAGTAACCCTGTATGGCCCTTCAGTACAACAGAATTAATTTTGGCTGCATACACAGACCTAAAAATTTGCTTGAGACTTCTTATTGACAGCAGGCAATAATGTCATTAATATGCTGTTCTACAAAAAGGGCACTAGTCAGGGAGGACTTCACACCCGGCATAGACTCTGGTTAATCATTTTTCCTAGTGTTACTGTAGCAGTTGTTTCTGTTCAGGATATATCAAATACCATAGTATAATTCTTTAGTAACATGCAAAGAAGAAGGCAATCAGAAGACGCATTACAGCTGTGTCATAATGTCAATCTAATTAGAATTTTCACAAAAAAGGGAATATCTCCCAACCAAAAAAAAAGCTATTTTCTCTTACCTTTCCATCATGATACTCTATTTTTTCCTGCACCTCTTCCCCATGCTTTCTCCTTTATTGATGTAATTTTTACCTTCTATATAATATTGATTTTGTAGGTTATATTATGAAAACCTCAAAGTCAGTGTTATATAAACAGAAATGTTTTAAAAGTATGTTCACTAACTTAAAACAACTGTGCAAAAAATTTAATTACTTTCACACACAGAGGAAAGATTCCCTTCTTTCTGGTATTATGACGTATTTGCAATGAATTTTTTAAAAATATTTAACTAGAAATGTTGCACATTAATTCCAGTTTTCTTCCATTTGCAAAGCAAAAGGTAGCAAAATGGAAGTCCAAAAATGAGGTAATAAAAGTGCATTCTGACAAAATTATGCTGTACAAAATGGAGAGAATAAACACAGGAACAGAGAGCAGAACTATCTCTGAGTATTGGGTTACTGATTTGAAGAAAGGTATTTGTATTAGCTAGAGTCACTCTTCCAAAACAAATTACATGGCTCTTAGCTGTTAGATGGTGCTATCTATATAACTAAGGGCTATTCTGGATGTTACAATTCCAGTTTACCATTACCATAAATGCTTTTTGCAGTCTGGCAATGTAAAGCAGCCTTAAGTGACATCTGGCACACAGCGTCCATGGCAGTTACGAGCTGATGTTAATTACAGTTTAAAGATGTGGTGAATTTTGAATTATGGGATCTGAAGAAATAGGGAGAACTGCTCCCCACAGGGCAGTGATGTGATATAAACACCATGCTTAAAGTTGCCAGATCCATCTCTAAAGCTGTGTTTACTGCTTAGCATAGGAAGTGGGAGCAGAATACTTTATTTTTCTTGTTTTATTTCTCCTCACAGATGGAAAGAACACAGTTGCTGCTCATGTAAGAATTGGAATTTTAAATAGCTCAAACCTTTACTTCAGCATCCAGAAAAGCAGAACTATCTGTAGATACTTTGTTGTCATATGCAGTTATGCCATTTCTCTTATGGGGTCAAAAAAGCCACTTTATTCTGAGCTCTTAGCAATTTCCCTGTCTTTCTAAGATCTTCTTCTTCTTCCTGAGACAAAATTAAAATATTAACTAACAACATAAATCTATTAATGTTCAACAGTTGTGCAGAAATAGATTGACAAAAGAATCTAGCCTATTATTTGAAAACCATTGCAATATTTTTTCAAAGACTGCACTTACATAAGGAGTAAAGGTGAAAATATAAAGCCAGGAGAGTATCATTGCCGAATGAATGGGAGTTAGCATACTGTTTATGAAAACTAAGATCAGACTCACTGTAACTCTATTTTATAGAGTTACATGGTGAAATACCGCTGTTTCTTCATTGTTCTTGCAGGTTGCCAAGCTGCAAGTGTCTTTCCTGTAGTTTTGTGAGGGTAAGATGTCTTCTGAGCTGTATGGAATGGGCAAAGGTGCCCCTGTAAGAAAAATCAAAGAAAAAGGGGTCATTGAAAGCATGTGAAAATTGCTGAATAACATTTCCACACCTATCTCAGGTTTTTTAAAGATTCTAGCTCTCAGAGTCTTGCAATACATGACTTCGTACACTGATAATGTTTGCTAACACCTTGTCCATCCTCCCAAAGGTGCTTTGTCCTGGACCAAAACGAAATGCAGTCCACATCCATTCTCCCACTCCTGAACCTCTGGGACAACAAACTCAGTGAGTAAGTAGGTGGCAGCACAATCTGCTTTCCCTCTCTTGTAAAATACGAATTTGACAATACTTCTAAGAATCATAGATGTGTTGTAGTGACTCACATTCTCTATGAGTCAAGAGCTGGGGACGAGTTTCTACAAGTAATTTGCAGACGACTTTAAGCAGGCAGGAGGTTTCCACAGATCTTACCTTTCACACAGGAAGGTGAGCTGGGCTCCTTAAAACAACCACTCAGATGTGAGACAGCTCCAGGTGACTTCCTACCATTATACCTTCTTCCAGTAGGAGAGGGCTGATGTACAGCCTGAAGAAAAATGGAGATGCCCTGGCTTACAGTCATGCTTCACTTCAGTTATGGGAGCTATCAGTGATATGGCAAGAGCGTGCCATACACTTCTCCTTCCTAGGAGCTTAGCTGTCTGTGTGTGGATATTGTACAGGTGTTTAAGCTTGGTTCAGACTGTGGCAGAGAAAGAAGGGAGGATGGAAGAGCTGAAAGAAGCCTCAGACAGGGCCAAGTCCCCCCAGTTCCCCCATCCCTTCTCTTGGGAACTGCACTTCATTTGCTCCATGGTGGATTGCATTGCAGTAACATCTGTGCCTGGCCACGCACCTCACTAATCCAAATCCCAGCCCTGACCCACGGGATGACTTCCTGTCACGACCCCACGTCTCATCACTATGGACTTTGACAATTGGGATTTTGGTCTGGCCCTTCCTTCCACACCCAGCATGCCCTGCTCCCTGGCCTGGGCTGTGGGATAGGCAGAGCCCTGCTGGACTCCATGATCTGTCCCTGGTTCTCCAAGCCCCTGGCCTCTCTGGGAACCACTGGCCCATGCAGTGCCCCAATTCTCGATGCATGCAATCATTCCTGAACTTTTTCTGAGACAATGGGGGCAGGTTTCAAAGCATATATTTGCACTCTGCCTGCAGGTGTCTAAATAGGTCAATGTATGAACAGCCTGTTAGATAATTACTGACAATCAAATCTACAGTTCCAGGGAAAGAGGGCCAAGCAGCAGCCATGTGGGGATCAGGATCCCAACACAGATTCTGAATGATATAATAAAAAGAAAATAAAGGCAGTTTAAATAGACCTTGCTGCTGGCTTACTTTGGTTCAAAAGATGTCAGTCTTTCCTGATTCAGGGTCCTCCTGCCAGCTGGTGTTGTGCTTCTGGAACAGTTAGATGTTTCCTCTTCTTCATGTTCCTTGGTCACTAATCTCAAAGGATCAGCTTTTTGCACAGAGCTATTTATGTCCTAAAAGGTGTAAATACATTTGTATTAAGTTAATATAAACATCTTCAAATAGCATTAAAAAATCCTCCTACAACAGGTGCATCATTAAGTGGTTAAAAGTTTAGGAAAATGTTTAATTGTTTCTGTGAACATATCCACAAAGACACACTCAAGCACACACACATTTTATACATAACTGCATTTGGGGTCTTGTTTTAATTCCCACATTTTTCTGTGCTTGGCCAACAATGCAGGTCAAGTCTAATCCAAGGGGCAGAGTGTGTGGCCAACAGCTGCTGAGAGGCTCTCATCCCTCAGTCCCACCACCCTGCCAGCTCTCTCTAGGTTATCACAACCGAGCTGAGTCCAGTAAAATATATTGCACGACAGTTCATTTTTACTTGCTGCATGTCTAACCTTTCTATGTTTTGATCTCATACATCTCCATCAATCAAGGCTGACACAAGACTTGTAGGGCCCTAAGGGATGTGTGAGCCACAGAAGGGAAATGAGATGCAAAAATTTTCAACCAAACTATAGCAGTTATTTTGACTGGAAAGATCAAGGAGACTCAAAAGCACTTCCCCAATTTTTCATGCAGACCTTAGAGCAGAGCACAGAGAAAATATAAAATATTCCTGCATGACCACCGTGAGATACTTAGGATTTACACAATGACTCTCAATTGTTTGCAGCTCCCAAGTACACAATGGTAAGAAACAAAGAAACAATCCAAAAAAAGTTGGAAATGGCACCAGTAACTCTGATTTTGAAATGTCTCACACACTGAAGAGTGGCTGCTTGAGAAGATGCGTGTAAGCTATTAATGGAAAGAATATATTTGCCATCAGCTCAATTTACTCAAGTCCATGAGCTATTGGTCAAGAGACATGGGACTAGCAAAGCACAGACAGGAAGACTGCACTGCTCCTTCTCTGATAACAATGGTCAATTTTTGATAGCTGTAAAATTTACTCCATGTGATCAGTGAAATTTAGGGTATCTGCTGCTGCTGTGGCTGGTGACATCTTATTTATATTAATCAATGACATTACAACTTAATGTATGCTTACAGGGAAGAAGCCAAGAAAGCAATCCTATTGCAACACCAGAAAACTGTAGGATTTAAAAAGGCTAAATTTTTCCTCCAAGCATAAAACAGTTTTCAGCAGAAAAAGGCAGGAGAAAGGCAACTGATTACCTCTTTCAGACAAGGTTGCTATAAAGCACATAAATGAATAGAATTTATTGTTAAAAATAATATAATTTATATTTTACATTTGGTGATATTTTCTGCAGGCAGATTCTGTGGATATGGCTGAGCTCTTCAAACATAATCAGGTTTTCAAATAAAAGTGGATGGGCAAAATATGCCTGGGACTTCAGCTTGAGACAAAAGGTATAGAACTGAGGACCTTTAACACTATTTCTGAAGAGATATTAGCTCAGAAATTGCAGAGAGATAGAAAGAAAGAGCACACAATCCATCATTTCATTGCTAAATATCTAAAGACTGAAACTGACAAATCATTTAAAAGAACTTGAAAAGCCACTGCAGCAGTTTCACAGCAGCTCAAACCAATTTCATCCCTGATTGCTGGAGTCTCACTCCTTTTCTTCTTCCCCAGGCATGTGTTTCCAGTCCCTCCTTTATGAGGCATCAGCAGCTACAGAGGGGAATTAACCTGGTTCATTGAGTAGAATCAGGCAGAGATGAACTCTTTTCCTGCTGCCTGGTTAGTTTTGAGCCAGCTGGCTCACCATCTTCAGAAAGTGCCAATAGGGCTACAGCAGCTCAGATATTCATCATCTTCAGAGAGACACAAACATGTGGCAGCATTTGTTTTCCTTGTGGTTTATTATGGAAAGAATGTTGCAATTCAAGCTTTTAAAAACTTTACATAAGAATTGTAAATAGAAGATACTTTATGGCTAGATGTAGTCAGAGAAAGTAGCGCTGTTTCCATGATCATGATGAGATGTATCAGCCAATTCAGCTGAAGGAGCATCCATGCAGAACAGTTCTTGTTACATATGCCATTGTAAAAGCCAGATTTCATTTTTTATGCATTGCATACACTAGCATACCTATTTTTAAAGCAATAATGTCAAAGGAATCCGGACATGCTTACATTAATCACATGCAGTCTCTGGTTTCATTCAGAGGAATCTCAGTCTAAGAGACCATCTGAAAATTCAGAGCCATCACTGTATCCCAGGCAACCACTACAGCTTTGCTCTGCACTTTTTAAGAATCTCAAATAATAAGCATTTGGACTAATCACACATGACAGGGTTCTTGATAAAGATTCTTTCAATTCCATCACTTTCATAAACAAAGCCATCAAATTATCTCAATTTTTTAAAATTGGAAATATGTGGATGACCAGGAAATCCAGACCCTTGATGTAAAGGGGCTACAGGGCTAGAGGAAGAAGCAGTGTCCCAACATGCACAAGGTAGATAGGTTTTTTCCCAATCTTCACAGAAAACATAAAAAAAAAAAAATTAATCACCTTATCAGCTGGTGGCAATAAAAGAGGTGTAATTTAGTAATGAAACTCAACTTCATAAAAGAACATATAGGCAGTTCATTCTGTATCTTTGTCATGGGAGCTAGCGAAACACAGTTTGAATTGCCATCAGTGACACTCATCCTCCTCTTGGCAAAAGCAGGTACTCTTGTAATTCCTCTAGTCCTACATATCTATGCTATCAGGAAGGCAGTGAAGAACAGGAGGAGGTATTGTTCCTGAGTCTCCAGCTAGACCATAGGAATTCTAAAAATATGTTCTCCTGGATCTTCATGCTCAACAATAATCAGTTACATTTTCTAATAAGCTTTTGCCCCCCAGCTGTTAATACCTACAGTTCTTCATCAAATTGTCCCAGAAATCTCACACTTGTCAATTTCCTAAAATAAGGATCTCTTATTACCTTCAAATATCACAGTTTGTGTCACGTAGGGTTCACATTCCCTCTAACAAATCAAAAATTTGAGAAAAAGCAACAAGTACTCATGGATAAAGCAGTGAACTTCAAATGCTATGAAAGTCTGTTCACATATGCACAGACCTTCCCTACTTGAGGGTTAGTAATTTGTCAGAAGAATGTTATAGGCAAGGAAATAACATGCTCAAAGATCATCAAAATCCCTTGCAAGATTAGACAGCAAAATCCATCTAAGATTGGAAGTAAGCATATTTGACCTTGGCTGAAACATTAAGAAATGCTATCAGTATACCTTTCAGTGGAATTCCCCTCCCCTCCTCCCACTTCCAACCCTGCCAGGCAAATAAATTCATCTTTTTTCATAGAAATAATAAAAATCTGTCCAGAGATGCATGTTGGGCAGGAAACTAGCAACTTGTTCTAGCTGATGAGCTGCATTCAGAAATCAAGTTGTTTTCAGAGTATTCATGTTAGTAAGCATTAATAATTAATAAATAATAACTATTTTGGCCCATCTGTTTGTTCTTTCATAGTCTGAAAGAATCACTAATGATGTGCAGTTAAAATGGACATTTTTCTTGTCTCACTAAAGCACAACTGGAACTGGACAGTTCCTCACCACAAATAGAGATCGTCCTTAAAAGAATTATAGGTAACCAGAATGCATATTTTTCAGAGATGTGGACCATCTCTTGGTTATGTTTTTTCTTTTACTTCATAAAATCGTGTCTACAAAAAATTTGTGTCTTTAGCAAAGATACAAACTGATCATTATTCAGACTTGCTCACCAACTGTTTTTGTGCATATCCTCAAATTCTATTAGACTTGACCAGAAAAAAAGAAGTCAGATGCCAATTTGTTCTTGGTTACAGCTGATTAAACTCACCAGTTCAAGCTAGCCATAACTTACATACCATGTAACTTACTAGAACCATAAAATACTATAGGTTGCAAAAGACTCTCAGATCATCAGTTCCAACCATTGACACAGAACTGTCAAGTCCACCACTAAACCACGCCTCTAAGTGCCATATCCACACATTTTTGAATGGTGCCAAGGATGGTGATGTTTACTTTCACCAAGACTTGCTCTCTCCTGTGTAAAAAGTAACTTTAATTTCCTTTAACTCCCTTACAAGAACACCACTTCTCTGTTCAGCCCATTCCAATGCCTGACAGCCCTTCTGGTGCTCAAGGTTATTCCATTCACTTAGATGTGTTCCTATGTTCAGTTTCTCAGTTTTGGATAGAAGTAGTATGATAGATTTTTAAATCTATAAACAAAATTCAGAATTATCCAGATTCACAGGATCTGTGAGGGAAAGCATACACCTGCTAGCAAAAGAGCTCAAATGCAAAGAAAATGCGAGTCACCATGTGCAGATCTATTGCTATGACATGGATTTTGGGGTTCTGTTTAATGTTCCATTTACCTGAGACTTCAATTCTAGAGTCAAACAATTGGCAGCCACTCTATTCACTGTAAAGTCTTTCTGTGCCATCAGATCAGATAAAGAGCATGTGTCTCTGTCAAACATTTTAGAGTTCACTCAGGACATCTGGGCACTATGCCCACCAGTCTAGCT
>VYZP01063860.1:0-22431 GCA_013400635.1 Hypocryptadius cinnamomeus | reverse complement strand
GACAGAAAAGGTAGAGAAAGATACAGAAAGGGTACAGAAAAACATACGTATGGCTACCAGCTCCTAGAGTTCCAGCATGAGTTAAAAACTCCAGGAGAAGGCAGGGTCTAGATGAATGGCTATTTCATAGTCAACCCCTTTTAAACCCTTGGTCTTTCATGGGCCTTTCTCTCAGGTGGGACTTCTGGTCACTCAGCCAGTCAGGAGTTGGGGCAGGACTGCCCCTGCTGTGTGGTTGATTGATTGATTGATTGATTGATTGATTGATAGGTCTGGGAGCTCTGGGGGGAGGGCACTGTCTCACCAGAAGCAAGGCCTGACCAACCCCAAGCCACACACACACAGGTATTGGCTTGAGACACCAAACTTATCCTGTCTCTGACACACATTCAGCACTCTGCAACAATCCTCCCCTGATGCTCATCCAGATGACAATAAATGCACAGTTGCAGTGTCCTTTCTTATACCACAGGCATGGTAGTTATCTATCAATCAAATAACTTTTACCTTTATAGTGAAAATATAAGTGGGTTTTTCTGATAAGAGTGATGCTGGGGTAAGGTTATGCCTTTAAAGCTGAATTTTACCCTGCCTTACCCTGAATTTTACCCTGTCAGGAGACAGTCCTGGGATGTATCCACTGTTTAGTGAAAGAATGAAATTATCTTTTACATGCACATCTTCCTGTATGCTCCCTGATTGATTGTAAGTGGATAGCATGGTTTTGGTAAAAGGTTATATTTGTTGTAATACCTTTCCTCAGAAATGTACATTTATAAATGTAGTACTTTAGGACACTATGCTGTATGTTTGAAGAAAGTGGCACAGCATCCACTATGTTAGAGGGCTCTTGCACTGTGAATGCTCATTTCTGTGAACTCCAGCTGATTAAAACAAGATTGGTGTAACTTGCAGGTCTAGGGCTGGCCCTAGTCAATGATCTAATGCATAAATGGAAGGATCAGCATGGGTCTTTCATTAAGAAGCTGTCTGAGATGCTAGCTATTGCCCTAGGTACCCAGTAATGTGCTGACAGCTACAGCAATTGCTTAGGAACAGGACGGGGAAAAAACCCTGGCTTAGGCGAAGTCACAGATCTGCAAGCAGATATCAGAATTTAATGTTCCTAAAATGCAGCAGCAAAGTTTGTGAGCCAAGTTCTCAGAATAAAAATAAGAAAGCTGAGTTACTAAGAAAGTGGGCCTTTTAAGTCTTTGCTGAAGATTGAACCAGTTCAGTAAGTTTGCATGTGTATAATCCATACAAAGGAAATTATCATTAAGAAGAGTAAATAAAGGGAAATAATTCATATTTAAGTTGATCAGAAAGATAGCAAAAAGCTCTCCTTAACAGAGAACTTGAATAGAAGTCCCCAATGAGTGTAAGAAAAACCAAATCTGACTATCATCTCAAGTGCTAGAGGCACTTTTCTGAAGGTCAGATGAAATAACCCCTGGGAATACAGATGTGCCATAATTAATCTAAACCTTTGGTTGTTTCAAACTTTCTAGCTTCCAGACCATGGCAAATCCTGCGTAACAACTTATGCAGATTGAAACTGAGATCATACACAAGAGAGCAGCTTACACCATGTAATGGCTTACATGTCATAGTTGCAATAAAATTTCCTGCCAATTTAGCACATCAGTGATGTCTAGCTAGAATGGGAAACGGTCATAGCAATAGAAACTTCCTGCAGTATTATATGCACAGTCACTCTGCCTTAATTTTCTTAAGCACACTAAGCAGCCCTTAGCTGTGTTTAGCTTCTAGGCATCTCTTGGTAGGCTGACCTCTTTACATTTAAATAAGCTAGTATGCTTAAAAGTAGAATGTTTCTTCTATTCAAAGTTCAGCTAGCTCTTGCATCTAATAGCCAATGTTATAAAAATTCCAGCAAATCTAAACACTTACGTGGACATGACTTCTACTCAGATGCCATTAGCACATTAAAAAAGACATGTTAAAAAGATTACAATTTTCATTTAATCTTTTTTTTTCACTCTCTAAAGAACTTACCTTGAAAATCAATATTCAACGCTCTTTTTTAAACAGGCATGCTTAGTATGGCTGAAAAGAAGGTGGAGGGGAGGAGTAAAATAATCTGCAAAAGAAAGGATGAGTACCTGATTTGCAAGTGTGAACCAGTTTTTTACCACTGCCTTTGACTGCTGGTGGCCAAATTTGGAGTGATCAGCCACTGATAGAAAGGAACAACAAAGGAACCAGGAGGGGGAAAAGAAAAAGGAAAACAAACACCTGCAGCTAAACCTATAGTGCATTTTAAGCACCAACGATGTCCTCCTCTTTAAAAGCAATTTAAATTTAGTCAGGAAACCAGCCCTCTGATGAAAGGCATCTGGTTCAAATTGAACAGCAACTGTAAATTAATATTTTATTAAAGCACTCAGAATCCCTTTGTTTCTGAAGAAAATACTGCTCATTTTCATAAAAATATTGAGATACTTGAAACCTGTTGTAGTCTTAGCAGAAGTAGCATAAATTTCAAAAATATCTACTTCATGCCACATCTCAGTTGTATGGAACCTTTCCTCTTTCTATTATGCAGTGCTTGCATGCTGACACCCTTTTCAAAGACAGTGGTAAACCTCAGTGTGAGGTTTAAACAGAAGCCCTCCAACTGCAAGGCCGGTGGTATTGGTAGATGGGACACAGGGCTTTTTGCTAGAGCAACACTGCCCCTTGAGCTAATCATTTTGGTCTTCCGTATTTAAAAAAGCTGTCTAAAGTTGTCTTTGACTGCAGGCTTGGCAGGCTTAGAGATGTAGGAGAGGTAAAGCTTCCTCAGGGCTCTCATGGCACTTGTGCTGTGTGCTCTGAATGGCATCACTCTGCTCCAGGTCACCTCAGAGCCTTGTAAAGGCACTGTTTCCCACACCTCTGCTCCCCACTGTATGCTTAGCTACAGTTTACAAATATTAGGAGGGCTGCTGAAGTAATTGATCTGATTCTGCTTCTGTTACAATACCAGTGAAAATCCAACTTATTTTATTGGAAGTACAGTAACAGTTATAATAACGACAGATGAGAGGAAAAGTGGCACATTAGGGAACCTAATCCTTCCACCACCTTATATATAGAATTATTTCTGATGGGAAAAGCATAGATGGCTACCCTGACCAAAAATATAAGCTTAGTTTTATTTGCATCTAGGTCTCCTGGAATAATCTGGATGTGTGAATAAAACTGCATGTAGAGTTTTAAGTCTTTATTTAAGTTTGGCTATAGGAATTCTGTAATCTTAATGATCACATCATACCAAGATGAGATATGTCTCATCCAGTTTGTACCCGTAATGAGTTACCCAGAGGGTCCTTGCATGTGGTAATTGCACACCATCATTTCGCAGTGGAAACAATGTGATTGAGAATGAATACTTGAGATCTCCAGAATGTCTACTGGAAGAACAGAAGTAATTGTAGAATCAATATGTCCTTTAAAACTAATGGTTCTGTTGCTTAATATTTAAACAGAGAAATAGTTATGCTGCATAAGAAGCCTGAGAAGGACATACATCTTGTAAATTTAATGAATCACGTGAAACACCTCATATTGTCTGAAAATGGCATGGAGAATTTAAAAGAGCCTTTGAGCAAGTGAAGCTGGTGTACAGAATTGCAAGCTGAAAATAAAGAGAACAATAGCATTTTCTGAACCTTCTTCAGAGATCAATAGCTCTTTGTAAGAGATGAGATCCACCAGATTATGTAGGACAGCTCTGTCTTTGTCAACAGCCTGATATGCTTTGTAAGACACTTGGTAGGGAGAGATTTAGATTGGGAATAGCTGTCAAGGGAGAGATTTCTCAGCAAGTAAAGAAGCTGTGTGTGTGGAGGAGGCAAGCCAAAGGCCTGGGGTGATGGGAGCAGAACTGGACACAGTAATTAACAAAACAGGAGTGAAAAGCAATCTGTTTGAGAACAGATATGAAAAGAAGGAAGCGTCTGAAAAATAGCCTTGTTGGGAGAGCTCTCAAGCCTGTATTCAGTAGTCAGCACAACTGAGTGGCTCTCTGTGGTGGTTTGACCCTGGTTAGATGCCAAGTGCCCACCAAAGCCGCTCTGTCACACCCTTCCTCAACTGGACAGAGGGAATAAAATATAACAAATGGTTGAGATAAGTGCAGGGATGGATAGGTCACTCATCAACTACCCTGGTGGACAAAACCGATTTAACTTCTGGTATTAATTTTTTGATAATCAAATGACAATAAAATAATAATGAACACAAAAAAAATCTTGAAACACCTTCTCCTCATCCCTCCCTTCTTCCTAAACATTACTTCCAAATAGTCTACCTCCTCCCCCTAAGCAGTGCAGGGGAACAGGAATGGATGTTGTGATCAGTTTAGCACATGTTGTCTCTGACACCTATAAAGAAAGAATTTTGCAATCTTCTGCTCAAGCCTTGAGTTCTTTGTACAGAAGACAGTCTTTTGCAACTGCTCCAATGTTAATCCTTCCCATGGGACACAGGAAACAGTCTTCCACAAACTTTTCCAGAATGAATACTTCCTGTGGGCTGCAGTTCTTCATTAACTGCTCCAGCATGGGTCCATTCCACAGAGTGCTATCCTTTAAGAGCAGACTACTCACAACATGAGACTGTGTGCTATATGGATGACAGCAAACCTACTCCAATGAGAGCTCCTCTCTCCACAGAGTCAGAGGCCCTGACAGAAGCCTGCTCCAACATGGGCTTTCCATAATGTCTCAAAAATCTTTTGAGTATTCACCTGCTCTATCATGGAGTTGTCTGCAGCTGGTGCATGGATCTCTGCATCCCTGTGGACCCCACGGGCTGCAAGGAGCACAGCTGCCTCACCATTGGCACCACAGGCTGCAGGGAATCTGATGTCCAGTGCCTGGAGCACATCCTGCCCTCCTTCTGCACTGACCTGGTTCTCTGCAGAATTTTTCCTCTCTCACATTCTCACTGTTCTCTCCTGCCATGGTTTGATGTGGGCACAATGCCAGTTTCCCCATGAAAATACACTTTCCCCAGTGGCTGCTGTGAGATGTGACCAGGAATAGAGCAAAGCAGGCTCCAGCTTAGGAATAAAGGGAAAAAAAACTTTATTAACTACAATATATATATATATAAAAACTTCATAATGAAAACCCTCCAAATACATTCCTCCTCCTCCCCCTCCTCAGATAATCAACTTTCAGTCCATCACCACCCCTCAAATAATCAGCTCTCAGTCCATCAGGGAGAGAGGATTCTCCCCTTGCACCATCGGCTTCCCCAGAAACACAGCTGAAACCTCTTGTGTTCCCATGTCACTCGTGGCACCGCCCAGANTCCCTCTCTCTCTCTCTCTCTCTCTCTCTCTCTCTCTCTCTCCCGGGGGATAGGGGTCCCGATGCCTCTCTCTGTCCTTCCACCCTTCCATCTTGCAGGGCCTTCACCCCCCTCCTGTGCCCAAGGCTCCGGCCTACCTCACCAGGCCGCATGGCTTCCCCTCCCGCACCAGCCCTGGCTGGGCAGGGGAGCTCTGACCTCCTTCATGGACCAGAACCAAGAGGGTTCTCCTGGGCATTCTCTGCTCTTTTAACCCCCGTGTGTTCTCAGAGGCGGTTCAAAACTTCAGTGGCCAAACCAGGTGCCAATATTCAAATCCAAGCACTTATTGGTTTGACCACAACTTCCCAAAAAAACCTCACTTCCTTCTCAACCTAGGACATCTCCCAGCTGCTGTTGAGCAGTAATTTTTCCCCTACTTAGCACTGTTATCCCAGACCACTACCATCATTGCTGAGAGGCTCAGCCTTGGCCAGCAACAGTGAATCTATCTCAGAGCCAGCTTTTTTGGACATAAGTTTTTAGCACCTCCTCATAGAAGCCACTCCTGTAACCACCCTGCTACAAAAACCTTGCCACACACTCCTAATGCAATCTGTAAAATGCCTTTAGTGCACGCTGTATGAAAAATAAAAGAAAACCAACCAACCAACCAAACAAACCAGAAGGAGATAGTAGTCTGTGTGCTGTCATAATGCTTCATCAGTGGATCAGGGAAGTGTGGTAAGAGAGCTCCCAAGAAAGGAGTGCTGTAATGGTTGGATACAGGCTCCTTAGAAAGAACAGAGTGGGAAGGTGAAAAGAGTGGTTTTCCCTTTATATGGGGGAGCAGCAGGAGTGGAGCTCTTCCCCAGAATAGATAAAGAGCCAGATGGGAGCTTGTGGATGAAGGTCAGCAGGTGGACCAGCATGGTTGGTGTTGCTGTGAGTGTCTGCTACAGATTCCCTGAGCAGGAAGAAGTACTAGCTGAGGCCTTCAGATGACTGGAAGAAGCATGACATTTACAGGCCCTGGTCATTATGGGGGACTCCAGCTAACCTGATATCTTTTGGAGGGACAAAACAAAAGGGTTCAACCAGTCTTGGAGATTTTCTAGAGCATTTGGATGATGGGTGATCAAGGAGCCAAGAAGGCAGGGTGCTCTGCTGGTCCTGCTACTTATGAGCAAGGAAGAACTGGTCATGGATGTGAAAGTCAGGGGCAGCCTTGGCCACAGTGGCCATAAAGTTGTGAGTTCATGATCGTACGAAAAGAGTGAAGGGCAAAAAGCAGGACCACAGCACTGGGTTTAAGGAGAGTACACTTTGATCTCTTTGGGAATCTGCCTACCCCATAATGTAAGTTATTACAGCATTTCAGATTTTCTAACATAGCCATGTAAATACCAGATTTTTTTTTTTTTTTTTTAATGTATGTGTCTATTGGTAACTCACAGTTCTATGGTAGAAGAGCATTTTCTGGATTTTTGAGGCAAATACTGATTTTGTAAGCAGTTTTGTCTTCATCCATACTTTAAAGTCAGAGACTGCATTGATATGAATAAATACCAGGATATTCAAATGAATACATCTATAAGGCACCACTCTAGCAGTCCCAATTAAGGCAGGAGACTGGATGTCTTTGTAATGCCTGTGTTACTTGCTTTAAAATCCTTCCTTAAAACCTTTCTTTGCAACAGTGCCTACAATGACATGACATGGCTAAAGCAGGCATATGTTGTCTCTGCTGCTTATCACAATGATCAGTACAGGCTAATTGTTTCCTCAGATTCCTCCGTGCATTGTCTTCATCTATTGCTTCTTTGTGCTTGTATTGTAGGCTCTTCCAAGTATGAACAGTTTTCATAATGGCCAGTTCTTTCATTTTCTTTTTCTGTTCTGTGTTTTTATGGGAGATTGCCTTAGGATAATTCTAAAGATAACCTTGTCTGGATACAGTGACAATCCAAGTACTAATGTTAATGCTTTTGCTGTTATTCCTGTTTATACATCTGAGAAGCTCATCTGTTTGTATAAACATAACTCTGTTTTTGGCCTGAATCTGCTCTTCTAAAAATCTACAAGCTGGCAGGAATACAACTTTTAATACTTGGCATCTTACAGTCTCCTTCACTGCTGGGCAGAGCTCAAAACCAAAGTACTGTCTCTTTGAATTCATTTTGTCACAACTGGGCAGGTATTTTGTGCAACTCACTAGTTCACTTCACATTTCATTCTCATGTTAAAAAGAAAATCTCTAACTACCCAAAACTTTATTCTGAATTTAGAATTAATTTATGTGACTGTTCAAGAAAATTAAGTGTAACTTGGCCTAGACAGATTAAAAATCCCTGTCACTAAGGTAGGTGTTTCACTGCCTGAGACAATGGACTAAAAGTCGCAGAACAGACTGCATCAGTTTCCTGTTGTTCTTTGATCCTTTTTTTTCCTCTCAAGAACTATAATCTAGTCATAAAATCTAATATATGTTCAGTAGTCTTTAATCAGGCAACAGATAGTATGATCTATGCCACTGTGATTTTTCAGATCAGATATTGTCTTTCCACTATGTCATGAAACTAAGCTACAGCTCTTGAGCCTCCCACAGAAATTCCATCTTGGTCTTTTTCCAGACAAAAGGAAATAGCTGGCTAGAGGAGTGAAGAAATATAGTAAAACTAAAATAAACTCTGGATTTAAATGCTACACACACAGTACACAAGAGAATTTAATCATCACTGAAAAATTTAGGAGAAACTTTCTATTTGAATCCCATCTTGTTTCCTCTACTTTAGTTTTTATTGGTCTTTTGAAATAATGGAACCATACTTTGGGTTCTGCAGTCCCTTCCATGATATAGGATACACTGCTGTGGCAGTAGTGACTCCAGACTGCTCTCTAAAAGTATATCGATGGATATATATGAGTGTTAGAATCAACAGGTTTCTTTTATCTCAATCCAGGGACATATTCTGATAAGAGATCAGCTAAACTGAGCAGCCTGTCTTTCCTTTGAGGAAACACTCCTGTTTAAAAAAAATAAAAAAAAAAAAAAAAAGGGTTTGTTTTTTTTTGTTTTAATGTCTTAAATTGGAAAAATTATGGGTCTTTTTCAGAAATAAAAAAGAAAAAAGAAAAAACACAAACCAAACAAAGCCCCATAAGTTATATTTAAAATAAGCCTAAAATGGTTTTAAAAATTAGTACCCTTACTCAACAACTTAAGTGAGCTTGCATTAATTTAGTATTTTGTATGTCCTTCTTGTTAAATGTAACAGAGTAACTGCCTGATTTCACCTTGTTTCATCTCTTTTCTCATTATTATAATGAATATAATTGAATATCCAATTCTGTACTAACCTATTTTCCATCATGCTTTATGCATATCAGAATTATGAACTATGGTAATGCTTGGTTTCTCATTAGTTTTTAACAATCAACATATGCAAAAGAAAAGGACTGCTATTATAGTATAAATATATTTAGTTGTTTTCTTTCTTTTGTGAAGAAAGGTTGGACTAGATCAGAGAATCATAGAATCATAAAATCTTAAGAATATGTTGATTTGGAAGGGATCTGTCAGATCAATGAGTCAACTCCTGGCCTGGAGCAGCACAGCCCCAAGAATCACACCATATGCCAGAGAGCATTGTCCAAACACTTCTTGAACTCAGACTGGCTTTGTGCTGTGACCACTACCCTGAGGAGCCTTGCCCTGTACCAGTGCCCAAACACTCACTGGATGAAGAAACTTTCCCTGATATTCAGCCTCAACGTCTCCTGACATAACTTCAGGCCATTCCCTCAGATCCTGTCAGTGGCCACTTCATAGAGAAGAAATCAGTTCCTGCCCCTCCCTCTTTCAGTCATGAGAAAATTATACAGCATGATGAGATCTGTCCACAGTCTCTTCTTCAGGCAGAACAGAGCATGTGACCTCAGCCTCTTCTTGTTTGGCCTCCCCTCTAGACCCTTCACCATCCTCATGGCCATCCTTTGGATGATCTCTAAAAGCTTTAGATCTCTTTTATGTTGTGGTGCCTAAAACTGTCCCCAGCATTCAAGGTGAGGCTGGCCCATTGCAGAGCAGAGTGGGACAATCCCCTCCCTTGCCTGGCTGGTGATGCTGTGCCTGATGCCCCCAGGACAGGGTTGACCGTCCTGGCTACCAGGGTACTGCTGACTCGAATCCAACCTGCCAGGGACCAGGACTCCCTGGTCTCTTTCTGTGGTGCTGCTCTCCAGCATGTCATTCCCCAGTCTGTCTGTACATCGAGGGTTGCCCCATCCCAGGCACAGAATATGTCACTTGCCCATTTTCATATCCATACAGGTGGTGATTATCCATCTCTCTAATTTGCCATGGTCTCTCTGCAGGACCTCCCTGTCCTCCAGCAAGTTGACACTTCCTCCCAATTTAGTCTTCTTGTCATACTTAGTGTTCCTTCAAGTCCTCTCTCCAGGTCATTAACAAAGATGCTGAAGAGCACAGGTCTGGGGATGAAGCCCTGTGGAACCCCATTAGTGGCAGGTCACCAGTCAGATGTCACCCCATTCACTATAACCCTTTGTGCCCAACCTGTGAGTCAGTTGCTCAGCCATCATGTAAGATTGTTATACAGCTGTAGGATGGACATTTTGTCCGGAAGTGTCCTGGGAGAGGCTGTGTGGAAGGCTTTGGCAAGATCCAGAAAGATTATATCAGCTGGCTTCCCTTGATTAACTTTTACCCTGCTGTAGGAGGAAATCAGGTTTGATAAGCAGGACTTTTCCGCTCATGAAGCTGTGCTGGCTGTGGATGATGACTATGTTGTCCTCCAGGTATTTTTCAATATGTCCCAGAATAATCTTTTCCATCATTTTACTGGGAGCAGAAGTGAGATGGTGTCCTGGTTTTGGCTGGGACACGGTTAATTTCTTGCTGTGAGGAGGTGTGACTGAGGGGTCAGGGACTGTGGCCAGGATCGGATGTTGTTCTATACCACCTAATATCATTGTGGGAAGGCGAAGGTGGAGGGACTTTTTGGCTTTGAAAAAGAAGGGTGTGACTTCCAGTTGTAAAAAACCCCAAATGTAGTGGAGGGAGAAAGCTTTCTGTCATCATTCATTGTGTCACAGCCTGCAAGTGAGCATTTATGCATGTGAATCATTCTCTCTTTTGTATACTTTTGGTATTGTTGCTGTTACTGTTTGTTTTCTTATCTCATTGCTGTTTCTAGTAATCTGTTATTATCTTAACCCATGATCTTCACCTTTTGTGCTGCAGATTTTCAACTCTGTCCTGCCAGAGTAGGAAGAGGAAGGAAAAAGGAAATGGGAAGGAGAAGGGGGAGTGGGAGAGCAGTGTGTCGTTTAGGAGTCTCAGTGGGGGCACTGAATTGGGTAGTACCATTCCTAAAAAGCAACATACTGACAGGGCTGTAGTTTTCAGAGTCCTCCTTCTTGCCCTTCTCAAAAACTGGGACAATGCTCACCAGGTTCCAGCTACCCGGGACCTCTCCAGATTCTGCTCAAAAATTATCAAGACATGTAACAACAACAGCCAGCTATTTGAGGATGTTTGGATGAATCCCATCAGGCCCCATGGATCTGTAGGGATTGGGCTACAACAGCAGATCCTGCACAAGTTCAAGGTCCACTGGGAGCTGATCATTCTCACAGTCATGGTCCTCCAGTTCAGGGCACTAAAACCCCCTTGGTCCATCATCTGTCTTGAAGACAGAGGCCAAAAAATACATAAAATATCTCTGCCTTGTCTATGTCCCATTTTTGGAAGGTGACCATCCTCATCATGTAACAGGCCTATGTTATTTCTACACTGCCTTTTTAATGTATTTGAAAAATCTTCTTAGTAACTGTGGAAAGGATTTCACACCACACTTTCACCTAGGTGAAAGAGATTAAGAAAGTTCTTTTTTTACATATGTCATAACATGTTAGGTCTCAGCCTTTTTCTACTTAATAAAGTGAGACACTTTGAGGATTTTTTTCCTAATAATAACATGCTTTGTATGATTCAAATACAATGAGAGATTAAAATGTCTCCAGAAGGCCCATAATTTTCTGGAACAATTCTATGAGAGCAGAGGATGACAGAATTTTTTTCCCCCTCAGTATGTTGAAACAACGTGGATACCTTGAAGTATATTTAAACTTTAAATCTTGGTGTTATGGAAGATATATTATTTTTGTAAAATGAGTTGGTTCATGCAGAATGACTTCCTCAAGATGCCAGCAACCCTGATAAAGAGCTAAGTTGTTCTAATCATGTAATTGTTAAAGTAATATCTTAGCTGCTTTTTGAAATCAGTCTCATTACTCAGATCTGTGATCTGGAAGTCTGTACCAGCTACTAAAGTACAATTAATCCTAAATTAAATGATGATTTTCTTTGACAAGACAATGCAATGGTCTTTGTGATGCAATGAGTTATGTGGGTATACTTGTCAGTATAAATTTTATGGCAACAGTAAAAAACCATTCTATCATTCCTTTTATTGCTGGACAAAATAATATTTTCCTATTCATGCAGATGTATCATTTCCCTTACTCCTTAAGACTTGGCAATATTTCAATCTGAGTATTATTAGAAAGCATTCTATTACTGCTCAGTAAATATATTATTTTCTTTTCCATTATAGTTACAAATCTCCAAAGAAGGACTTGCTTTTATTACCCTGGCCTTCTCTGGCACAGGAGAAGAATTGTTTTCACCATTCAGTCCTAGAACTTCTCAATATGGTCAAACTAGCACAGATATATAACTATATTTCTAGTATGATATCAATCAAGTGCTATATTGTACAATGACCCTAATTTACGTAGTACAAATGAATATGCCATGTTGTCTGGCTGTAGTCTCTTCTCAGTTGTGACTAGACAACAAAGCCTCCAGACAATTTATTCAGTATTCAGTTTTTAGAGATTTTGCTTAAAATATAAACTGCATAGCTGAGAAGGAGTTAGGGTTTATGGTTTCAAGTGCAGTCTGTAGGGAACCCACAGTCTGCACAAAACAGCAAGTGATTCCTTCAATGATACACACAGAGGGAGGGGGAGGAATAGAACATACATGGAAAGGAGGACACACAATGCAGAGGAATGAAACTTGTAATTACGAGGACCTGCAGGAGACAGATACCAACAATGATGCAGCAAATCAGAATGACAGAGGAGCTCATGCATTTCTACTAGATATCATTTAACACATAATCTTTACGCACTTTTTCATGTTGTCATGCTTTAGTCCCAGCCAGCAGCTTAAGTACCAGGCAGTTGCTCAGTGACTCCCCTTCAAGAGTTCCCTTGATGAGGTGGAAAGGAGATTGAGAAGCATAAATAAAACTCATGGGTTGAGATAAGAATAGGTTGATAATTGAAACTAGCCAAAATATATAAAAGGTAATTTTGATAATAAAATAACAAAATAATAATAAAAATAGCAACTGTAATAAAAAGGAGAAGACAGATGAATAAAACCCAGAGAAATGCACAACATAGTTACTGACCATTGCCCAGGAAGTGTCCGAGCAGGACCCATCCTCTCCCTACTAACTGCTATGGTTTACCAGGTAAACCAGTTTATATGCTGGTCATGACATTTTATGGTGTTGAAATGTCCCTTTGGCTCACTCAGGTCACCTGTCCCAGCTGTGATTCCTCCCAGGTTCTTGTGCAGGTCCTCACTGGCAGAGCATGAGGCACTGACAAGTCCCTGACTCAGAGAAAACACTGCTTAGCAAAAGCCAAAACATCAGTGTGTTCTCAACATGGTTCTACACTGAGTACAAAGCACAGCACTGGACAAGCTACAGGGAAGAGAACGAACTCCATCACAGCTGAAACCAGGACATATATTAGAGGCAGTTTTCTGCTTCAATGTAAAGTGCAGCTTTGCTGGTTTCATTTCTAACTCTATTGGTTTTGCTAAGAAATTGCAAAGCTACAAAAAGAGCAAGGAAGTATCTCATCTTCCTTGTATATGACTCTTTGATCCTAGACAGATCCAGAACTGCAGACAGGGATGGATAGGAGATGATTTAAATTAAATCTGTCTGTGGTGTCTCCTCTTGTTATTTATTTATCTGTCATAGCTCCTATTCCTACCATCTCTTTGTAGGTGTCCCATTCCTCTTCTTTATCTGTGCCTTCTAAATAAATCTTTCTGAACTGCAATGTTCAAAGCAGAAATGTTTCTTCAGACTTTGCTATGTATATGGATTCTGCCTTTAGGACCACAATTCACTTCAGTTATATCACATTAGAATAATCTGTTCACCAGAAGTTGATAATAAATAAGGCATTGAGATCAATATCAATTAGCATCCATTAATAAATGAATAACAAATCAACAAGCCTTGTAAGGTAAATAAAAATGGAGAATACATTGAGGACTTCAGGAGGAGTAGAAAAATTAGGAGAAAAAGTAATAGTGATTACCATCTAATTATTGTCTGTTCTGTAGTGTGTCATTAATAGTTATGTCCCTGTTTTATTGCCTGATTTATTCAGTCCTTTTCTAAAAAGGAACTGAAGGAAGGACTGGTGCTTAGACAATACCAATTCTATTATATTAAGATAACCTATACAATATAGCAATTCTGTTGTATTAAGATAACATATCTCACAGTGCTGCAACATCTGTAGATATTTTAGATTATAATTTTTTCAGTGTTTGAAAGCAATTCTCCTTCAGAAAATACACTGGACTTTGTATTTGTTTCTGTGCTAGAAAAATGCTTAACATATTTGAGGTTCACTAAAAAAAAAATTAATCACAAGTATTTTGCTCTCTCAGTACGTTTTCGCTGGGTCACACCATAAGCCCTTGAAGAGAATGGACTTTTCCCAGTCCAGTATAAAGAAAATTTCCATTGGTCTTATAAGAAAGGCAGGTAACTCTTTATCACCACTGAATTGATTTGGCTGAAAATACCTGCCTTAAGACCAAAGAAATCCTAGTTACTATTGGAGACAGCATAAAAGATATCTCTTTAATTCCTGTAAAATGAAAAATTCAGAAAGGTTTGTTTGTTGATACCAGCTTGATTTCATAAATCTTAAGTGCAGTTCCTTATGGAATGTGTTAACTATCAGAGAAAAGGGGAAATTCTTAGGATGTGAGGCTCCAGGGATTCTTAGTGTCACAGTAGTAAATGAATGCTATTGAGAACTGACATTGTTATCATCACATATAACTTGCTATTTCAAGTACTATGCCAATTATCTGTGTGGTGTCTTATGATTAAGTTTAAAAAGCAAATATATTTTCTTCAGAGTGTGGGTTAAAAATTGAGAATTTATGAGTATAAGAAAGCAGGAAGGTGCTGAAAAACAAAGTCATGTTTTCCTGTGTATTACTGCAAATTGTTTTTCAAGAAAGTTTTATCTTGCATGTTTCTTGGTTAAAGAATAAGATGGATTAAAAAAACATGGAAGAACAAGAGTGACAAACACATAAAAGGCTGCAGGATTCAGATAAGAAATGCAGGAAAGAATAACACCTCATAATTGCATACCTGAATAAATCTAAACCAAGAAAGTGAATATATTTAAATTCTTTCAAATTTAGCTGTGTGAACACTTATAAAAGAAAAAAAAAACCAAAACATAACAACAGAGAAAAATTAATGTCATTTAAGCAAACCAGAATAACACAGAACAAATAAACATTCATATCAAGGAAATATTCTGAAAACCTGGTCTAGTTTCTTTGATTTCTAGTTTCTAGTTTCTAGAAACTAGTTTCTAGTTTTCTTTGATTTTCTCTGTATTCCAAAAGTAAAAAGTCAGTTATAATAACAACAACCACCAATAAATTGTTAGTTAGTAGTTGAATAAAAAACTGGAGTTAATTTTACCTAGCCTAGCCCCCAATGGCCATATTATGTATTCCTTCATATGCTGCAGAAAAACATAGTAAAATGCATATATATTTACCTCAGGAGTGAACATGCTACATGAGCTAAAATTCATTCAGTTAAGACTAATGAGAAGTGTTTATCCTCTAGAGATTTTCAAGTACAGTATAAGTAGATTTTTTAGATTTCTTGTATTACTTTGTTTTTTAGTTAATTGAGGTTTGTACTCATAGCCAAAAATGCTCCAAATCTAAGTTACTTACTTATCATTCAATCAGCTCTCATTCCTATTATTGACAATGAAAAAAATTTCCTAAAATGAAAACAGAATCCTTTTACTGCTTTCTGAATAGATTCTAATTTTTTTCCATAGGTTAAGATGAACACAATCCAGAGCATTATCTCCATGCACTGAGTACAACAAAGGAAACAAAACAAGAGACTACGTCCCAAACTTGAGAACAGTGGTGTACATCAGCATCTATCCCCAAACAGTTCAAGAGGGTTTCAGTGATACTGCACCATGTAGCTGCTGGACACAGGAAGTGGTTTCTGTATTACTTACTATTGGGATTAAAAATTATAATATGTAGTTAAAGATGATAATTCTTAGAAAAAACATATAAAGATTAGTTTCCTAATTTTGCCAGATTTTAAAAAAATCTGCAATGTTAGAAAATAGCCCAATTATCCTTTTCTGGTTTTATCTAATTAGAATCATAAAATGATTTGGATTGCAAGGGTCCTTAAAGATCATCTAGTTCCAACCCCATTGCAATGGTCAGGGACATCTTCCACTAGATCAGGATGCTCAGAGTGCCATCCAGCTTGGCCTTGAAAACTTCCAGAGATGGGATTTCCACAGCTTCTCTGGACAATCTATTCCAGTGTCTCACCACAGTCATGGTAAGNGTGGGGTCTCACCAGAGCGGGGCAGAGGGGCAGAATCCCCTCCCTCCCCTGCTGCCCACGGGCTCTGGGTGCAGCCCAGGACACACTTGGCTCTCTGGGCTGGGAGTGCCCATGGCTGGCTCATGTCCAGCTCTCACCCACAGCACCCCCAAGTCCTTCTGGGCAGGGCTGCTCTCGATCTGTTCATGCCCAGCCTGGGCTGGCACCAGGGATTGCCCTGACCCAGGTGCAGCACCAGAGCTTGGCCTTGTGAAACCTCATGAGATTCCCGAGGGCCACTGCTTGAGCTTGTCCAGGTCCTTCTGGATGGCATCCTGTCCCTCAGGAGTGTCGACTGCACCACTCAGCTTGATGCCATCAGCAAACTTGCTGAGGGTGCACTCAATCTCTTCATCTGTGTCATTGATGAAGATATTAAATAACAATGGTTCCTGAGGGACACCACCTGACAAGTGGTGTCCCTCAGGATTCTAAGCAATAGATGAGATCATCCAACCCCTTTCTTATCCATCCAACAATCCACTCTTCAAATCCATATCTCTCCAATTTACAAAGAAGGGTCTTGTGGGGACCTATGTCAAAGACCATACAGAAGTCCAGATAAATGACATCTGTAGCCTTTCTCTCGTCCACTGATAGAGTGACCCTCTCATAGAAGTCAACCAGGTTGCTGAGGCAGGACTTGCCCTCAGTGAAGCCATACGGGCTGTCCGGAATCACCTTCTTGTCCTCTGTGTGCCTTAGCAGAGTTTCTAGGAGGTTCTGTTTATGATCTTCCCAGGCACAGAGACAGACAGATCAGAGTTCCCAGGATCCTCTTTTCTACCCTTTTTAATAATGGGTACAAATATTTCTCTTTTCCAGTCACCTGGGACATCACCTTACTGCCAAGATTTTTCAAATACCACGGAAAGTGGCTTGGCAACAGCAGCCAATTCTCTCAGGACTCTGGGATGCATCCCATCATGTCCCACAGACTCATGTGAAGAAAAGAAGAAATATTTTTGCGCTCTGAAAGTTTCTTTGTTACCTAACTGCAGCAGTAACGTCATTATATATTGTAAATTATAACAAGCAAAAGCACTTTGGAAAAAAACCCCAACAAAATCAAACAACAAAAAGCCCCAATACTGAATCATTAAATCATAGAATTGTTTAGGTTTGAAAAGACCTTTAGGACTGAAACTGACCCAACGTTGTCCAATCTGCCACTAAACCATGTTCCTCAGAGCCACATCTGCTTGTCTTTGAAATACCCCCAGTAATGGTGAACAAACCATATGACAGCCTGTTCGTGCTTGACAACCCTTTCCGTGAAGAACACAATCTGAGACCATTTCCTATTGTTCCATAACCTGTTACCTCGAAGAAGAGACTGACTCCCCATCTGGCTACAGCCTCCTCTCAGACAGTTGTGGAGTGTGACGAGATCCCGCCTGAACCTCCTTTTTTCCAGGCTAAACACCCTCAGGTCCTTCAGCTGCTCCTCATCAGACTTGTGTTCCCTTCACCAGCTCCATTGCCATTCCCTGGACTCTTTCCAATACCTCAATGTCCTTTGTGTCACGAGAAGCCCAAAACTGAACATGGAATTCGAGCTATGGCTTCACCAGTGCTGATTACAAGGGATTGTCATCACCGTGGTCCTGCTAGACAAAAATACTTCTTTATTTATTTTATTTTATTTTATTTTATTTTATTTTATTTTATTTTATTTTATTTTATTTTACTGTATTTATTTTCCTGCTGGAAAGAAATACTGCTGGACACAGTATTTCTGATTCAAGCCATAATACTCTTGGGCTTCTTGGCAACCTGGGCATACTGCTGGTTCATGTCCAGGCAGCTGTCGACCAGCACCCCCAGATCCTTTTTTGCCAAGCAGTTTTCCAGGGATTCTGGAGAGAGGCTGAGGCATTCATTAGTGATAAGGGCTTTTTACTACACTACTGACCTCCAGGTTGATCATTTTATTGCATTAATTTCCTGATCTGGGACGTTGCATTCCCGTGCATATGGAAATAGCAAACCCGTACTACTAAAGGACTAGAGCCTCTCTTTTCACAGAGAGGTGAAAGAGCACAATGTAGTGCAGTTTCATGCACACAGCCCGTTGGGAGGATCTGTTATACTTCCCTATTGGGACACCCAAGACAGATTATGGACTTTGGACCTGGCTAACATAAGAGAGATTTGATAACACGATGCCTTGGCAAGAGCAAACAGAACTTTGAGGATTAAATCAAGATTGCAAGAAGATTAAATCAGACTCACTTACCAGAAAAAGAAAATTACATCAAGCTCTGCAAGCAAGAGATGTAAAATGTATAAGTTTGTTTACGTGATGATTAACCCAATCATTGTAGTAAAACATTACTGGTCTTCCTAAAATATGATATAAGCATTTGTACTCCACAATAAAGTTGGATTTATTTGACCATCTCAAAGTGTCCCCATCTCTCTTCATCGCCAATACTTCCCTAAACTGTACTTCACAGAATCACATTGTTGAAAGTAGACCTCATGAGACATTATCTAGTCCAAACCCTGCTCAAGCAGGGTCAGCAAGAGCAAGTTTGCCAGGGCTGTCTGGTTTTGAATTCATGTTTTGAATTCATGTTTTGAATTCATGTTTTGAATAGCTCCAAGAACTGAGATTCTAAAACCTCTCTGGGGAACTTGTGTCAGAATTTAATGATGCTTGCAACAAAACCAAAAACAACAACAAAAACCACAACAGCAGATTTTTTGTCTTCAAATGGAATTTCATGATGTCATGCTTATTGCCTCTTGTCTTGTCAATGAGAAAAAGCCTTATGCCATCTTCTTTATACCTTCTCATTGGGTAATAATAAGACTTCTTCCCAAGCTTTCCTTTATCCAAAAGGTCCCCTGTCCCTCAAGCTTTCCTCATAACACATACTCCTGTTCATTAATCAGTTTCATAGCCCTCCTCTGCTGAGTAGAAAGGAAACATGACCTCACTCACACTGCTGGTGATGCTCTGACAGCACACTGCTGGCCACTTTCACCATGACAGCATTTCACTGCCTCATGACCAACTTCTTGCCCACCAAGATGGCCTGCTAGTGCTTTCTTAGCAGCCCTACAAAGAACAGGTCAGCCAGCAGTATTTTCTGGTGCCTGGGTTTGTTCCTCCTCAGGTGCAAGGCTTTTCATTTCCCTTTGTTGAATTTTATGAACTTTCTTTTAGCCCCTTTCTCCAGCCCTTCCTGGACCCTCTGAATCACAGCATAAACAACTTGTCTACCAACCACTCCTCCCTGTTTTGTGTTGCCTGTCTTTCAAACATATTAGCTGGTATGGACCAAAACTGTGCCAAGAAATAGACCAAAGGTAAAACAGTATGAATGAACAGATGCTAATGGCTTTAATTCATTTGTCAGCCATCTCTGCCTAATGTATAACATAGGTGCCATCTAAGCCAGGAAGACACTGATTTATTTTTCCTTGTTAAGAAATAGTCACAGTATTTAGTGTATATGCTGTTAAAGCAGAAGTATGTATCCCTGGTGTATAAATATTTTTCTCTTACTGATCAAGAAAACACTGAGGGTACTTCCCGCCCCTCATCCCTCTCAACTTCTCCAATTCTACTTTTGTCACTAGCACACATTAATCTGTGTGTTAGCAGTCAGGCTTCAGCATATCTGACACCAGAAATTCCAAACAACCCCCTGTGATTTTAGTAAAACCAGCTGGGAAATAGCTCTGATATGTAATGGTAGCCCAGCTAACAAAGGGATGTTGAAGATTTTACAAGAACAAATACTTGCAAATAAAGCATGACAACAAAGATGGAACAGAAGCAAATGCAAAATTAACCTAGAGATAATGGTGACAGAATTATTCAAATTACCTTTTTAAGTTTAAACTTACCAGCCTAATTAACTGATGTACACAGTTGCTTGACTTCAAAATAGGTGTTTTTCTAATTTAATGGGATACTTCTATGTCAAATTATCTAAATTGGGCCTAGAATTTTTTCCATCAGTAAATGAGAGATCTTAAAATGGCTAGACTAAAACACCCTCCACAAATTTTATATCAAAGTCAATATCGAGCATTGCAATTTTTGGGCTAGATAAAAATCTGTGATGCATACAAAGCTTCAAAGAGCTTACAAAATTTGATTTCATGTGACAGCTGACTACTTCTGTACTTCTGTATGCACAATGAAGATTATTATAAAATTTAAACACTCCCAAGAAATTAAAACACAGACACAAAAACACTAGAAGGAAAGCCTGCTTTTGGCTGATGCCAGTAATAGACCATAAGCATTCCAATAAGTCAGGATATGACTTTGTGTGACATTTTAAGTTCAGTAAGCTGGATTTCTCCACTTGTGTGAGTTCAAAAGCCAGGAAGGCATTGATTTATATTTTCCTATTAAGAAATAGTCACAGCATATAGTCTAGCTGATTTTCCATTGTACAGAAAAAAATATCTAATACTCAGCAATAAAGGAAGATTACACTGAAGTGCAAGACTGGGGAGCACATGAGAAATGACTAGCTCAAGCCTTTGAAGCAAATGATATGAAACAATCTGCAAAGGATAGTGTCATCCTGTTGTAGAAGTAAGGCTGATTCTGATTCATAAAACATGGTTCAGATTTATGCCACAATTATTCAATCAAGTTCAATTTATTTGCAATAAAGGGAGGTAGATCAGAATCCCAATGATGTAATAAAAATACTTTGTCCTATACATTGACCAGAGACTGCTAATGTACACATGCCATGAAGCTGTGCCAGTTGGATGCATTGAAAGCAGTTATTTATGCTACACAGTTGTGGAAATCTGATTCATATTCTGAGCAAGATTCAGATACAATAAAGCTTTTTCTTTGTGGTTAATATCTAACCTGTGGTTTTAAGCTCTCATATACATAAGATATTGCAGAACAAATACACAATGATAAAATCAATGCTTTGTTAAAGTATGTTAAAATCAGAAGATGCTTGTAATAGTTGAAAGGCTGAAATTTCATCAGAAGAATGTAACGTGAACCCTATCCTTTCTTTTATGAAATTTAAATAGCAGAATATGAAAGATTTGCGTAGCTCTAAAAGAAGCTTTATATGAGAGTTCTCCTGTATAGTATTACCAGCACAAGGAAAATTACAGGTGATATTTTAGAAAGTGATTTGGGTGAAGCCACCAAACACTGGGCTAGATAGAGTATCAAAGAAAGAGTTGAAAATCTGCTCTGCCCAAAATGTAACCCCAAAAGCAGCTGAATTCTTCACTATGAAAAATAACCTTCTCAGAACATATAGGATTTTATAAATACATAGAAAAGCATAAAATGTAGCTCAGGCACCTTAACTGGACAAGCAGAAATAAATATCAAAACCAAATGAATACTAACAGTGAAAGAGAGATGAAAAGCATGTTGAGAAAAGAAAGAGAAGAATATTGTAAATAATATTCAAAATGTGGTTTTGCTTCTTTTTAAGAAAAGAAGCATACTTTCTGACAAAACACTAGACATATTGTATTGTTTTGTTTGACTTGAAACATGCTGTTTTGGAAAGGACTGCTCTTTTCTTGTGACAGTACAGCAGCCATTCTGAGTTCTGCTTGGTCACAAGCACTTAGTATGCTCGGTCTCTGACATGGTGTTTTCTTCTATATCACCCAGAAAAAAAAAGGAAATTCATAAATACTCCTGAGCAAACTGTCCATTCATTTTTTCCCTTTTCTCTACTTTTGTTCTATTCACAGCTGTATTGAAAAATTCTAGCGAGCATAATTGAAAATTTTTAATAGTTTTGCAAATAATAACTCAAGATCTTGCACATTCTTGTAACAAAATTTTCATTTTGTTGTGTTGTTACCTCCTTGAGGTCCTCAATAGCTAATTTATGTTCTGTGATTTTGCTCCAACAAAAACATTTAAAATACTTCAGCACATGAAGAATTCCACTCTGACCACAGGAGTTGAATTTGGAGTTGTGGAGTTGTGCTTTTAACAAATACACTGAGTTTTGAGAGAAGGAGTATTAAGTGAACAGATATTTTTTAAACTCAATAAACAAACAGTACATGTAGAATTGTATTTGCTCTTTAATTTGCAGTTTTAAATAATCTTAGCAATAGTACTGTATTGGTGATAATCTAAAGAATGTTGCATAAGGATAGAATGGACTCTCTACACATTTTATTAAATAGCCAAGTTATATAGAGAGGCATAGGTAAGCTTTCAGGTCATTACTCCAGTTATTTTTCCAGAAAACATGGGTGCCATTCTGAAAGTGACATTTCTTTTGAATCTTAGTGTATTCATTTTGGTTTAGGGCAAATTTGGGAGATAATTTTTAAAGGG
>VYZP01063859.1:42038-77959 GCA_013400635.1 Hypocryptadius cinnamomeus | reverse complement strand
ACAAACCCATACCCCAAAAAAGGCAATGCCACTTCTGGTTTGTTTTGGTTTTAGTCCATTCGAGCATATAAGCTACTTTTCTGTCTCAGGCTGTTTGCACAATTTTGCACCTTTCTGTATGTAATCTTACTATCTCTTATACAAGAAATACACATTCAAATGTAGAGGAGTGGTTTCTGTGCTGGCTAGGGATATAAAGCCAAATAACTTTGAAGCATAATAAATAATCATCCATGGTCAGTGTGTTTCAGACAACTGCAGCAAAGTCAGTGACTATCTCTCTGTGAGTGGGAGACAATAACTTGCTAGGCATTAAGAACCATCTTAAGATAACTTTGAAACAATAAATATGTAGACCAGTTTTTAAGGCATTACGCAGCAGTCAGCTATTTCTTCCTTCCCATACGTCAGTGTCTTTCTCCTTCTCTCTTTCTTCTCTCAGATCAGGCCTCTGAAAAGATAAGTTGTGTTTCTATAGTAATCTGAAGAACTGAGTACAAGAAAGGGCAACATCTTTCTCAGAATTAAATAGCCTGTTCATCAGCAAGACACTGTGCTCATGTGTTAAGACACAGTCCTAGTGTACCTTTTCCTGCTGTTTCTCTGGTAATAAAAGCTCAAGCTTTCAGACCTTGGCACTTTAAGGAGCATTAGCCCCATGTTGCTAAGAATAATTGCAAACGTGCAAAATTACTTTCATACTTGCCCCCACAAAGAGAAGGAAGTAATTTAGACAAAAATAATGTAGTCTACAAAGAAAAGGCTCAGCTTCTATGTCATCAGTTATGTGGTACTGAAAGTCAGGGAAGATCATTTCTGCAAGAGCGCAGAGGTCACCTGCCATTTGCTTCAATGTTTGCAGGTGCTTTGGTAGGATTGCGGGGGGCAATGGAGGTCTCTTTGGTAAAGATGTATTTCACACATGGCAAAATCTGAACAACTGCTCTGAGCACTTCATTCTGAGCTTTCCATGGGGTCTCACCCTCTGCTGCACTTGGCTGAATGCATTCAATTTGGGCTGATTTCAGCAGTTAAATGTCACAGGCCTGTGTCATTACTCATAAACATTGGGTACTAGGGACACAAATGAAGGAGCTGTGGCAAAACCAGGCAGCAGGCTGTAAAAGCTGAATAAATAGCTGACAACAATGGGGAAGACAGGAGAGTAATTTTGACCTTTCCCTTCTAGATGTGTCTTTCAGAGTTACATATTTATAACTTTTGGTATCATTGAAGTGGCAAAAGAGTACAAAACATGAAAAGAGGAGGAAAATCAGAAAGTTACAGCAAGAGGAGACATCCTGAGGTTTCAGGATAGTGATGGATGAATACCCCCACAGTACTTGAGCTGTTGCAGTTTTAGATGCCAGCTCAGTACTAAACACGAGAAATGGGTGTGCCTCACGCAAGTGGGGGGAGAGACTGTGAGGGTCTGAAGTGACTGGAGTGATGGCTCCTTCCCATGTCTCCAGTTTGAAGGTACTCTGGCTGCACTTCCAAGAGGCCAGCAGTTCTTATCAAGGCAGTTTCTGGTTCACAGACTCATGGCTCCAGGCTGGCAGGCCTTTTCTGTCAGTATTTTTCCATTAGAAAAGTTCTTCTTTTTAGCAATTTTCCCCTTCTAAGCAGGCTTTCTTGCTGGCTTCTCACATCAAAGTTAGATTTTTGTCTTTTTTTCCATTGCAGTTGTCTGCCAGGTTTGAGTCTCTGGTTTATGGCTTCTCTCTTGTCCTTATAATCTCTTTGACAAGGTTCTGGGTCAGATAATCTTACCAAAATTAACCTTATTATATGCAATATCCTTATCATCAGTGTGACTGGCTGCCTCAAATATCAGTTGTTGTTTAGATTGGCATCCTTGTGCCTTCTTGCTTGTGGTTTTCTCTTTTTTTTAATGATTTTTGCATTAGGAAGGCCCTTGGCAAAACACCCTTCACGGAGCAGATGCCCTCTCCTTCCATGTGCCTTTACAAGAATAATTATGATCTTGCTGAGCAACAAGTAACACATTACCAGCAAAAAGAACCACTGTAACATCCAACATAGCCTGTACTAGTTTCATGACTTTGATCTTGACACAAAATTTTACCAGAAGCCAGCAGAGAGATTTTTAAAAGGGAATACTGTGTTGAAACAACTGAGTGCCCAAAAGACTGTGAGCTGTTGCATCCTATATCAGCTGCATTTGAGAGATAACATGGTTGGTAACTCCTGCAAACAAAGATTTGCAATAATCCAGCCCTGACAAGTCAAACCAATTCAAAATTCTCCCCCCTTAGGAAGGAACACAACCTGCTGTTATTTCATAGGCAGCACAAAGAGGACCTGGTAGTACAATGCACACATATCTGTTGATCATTCTGACAATAGCTTAACTCTGGGAGATGGATTTAAAAGTGCAAGATGAGGTGAATCCCAGGATGGCAGTCACATTCAGCAAATGTCTCCAATATGTGCCTTATTTGACTCCTCAGTGCTTGTTGTGTCCAAGGACTGACTTTCTTGTGTCTCCTTACAGCTTGGCCTCACACAGTAGCTGGTGTAACCTTTTCCTATCCTAGATCTGTGTCCCTGCTGTTGTTTTTGGGTTTTTTCTGTCATTGATCCTTTTTTAACACAAAAAGCTCAAATATGCCATTCACAGCCACTGGGACCCCTGTCAGACAAGATACCCATTAAAGCTAAATGTAAATGAAAACTGTTAAGGCACCTGCAGCTGTAATCATCACACAAAAGAGGTTTAACTGATAGCACTGAAGGATACCAAAAAGTGAAGATTCAAACTGACTGTTGTTTTTCTCCATTTACCTGTCAGCAGTTACAATAATGAGCATGGAGTGGGACAGGGCACAGGAGAGTTAAAACACCCATTTTTCTTTGTATAAAAATAGAGCCCCAGATCTGCTGTACTGCCCATACTCTCCTCTGCCACAAGAGCCTGAGTGCACCCCCACCACAAACAACACATGGTGGCTTCTGCTCTCCACACTGCTTTCTTCAGAACATCCTGCCTCTGTAGGGTAAGACAGTGTTAATTCAGGCTGTAGGAAGCCTGAACCATTGCAGTTAAGAGAGCAGTGTTAAGACAGCAAGGGCAAAGAGGCACCTGCTACCTTTACATTAATCAACATTTCAAATCTATCACATGCCTTGAATTAATTTCCAGCCAAAAAGCAATCATTTTGAAGCACTTAATACAAATCACATGCAGAAATTAGACACAGCTTTGATTGATGATGATTTTTCTGATCAAAATGGTTATTTGTGACATTTTCAAATTTCATTTCTGTAAACTCCAATTGTTTTGTTGACAAAACTGAAGAGCATTCCCTTGGCAATTCCTGTACCACAGAGACCCCTCCTAACCTTGTATTTGAATATCATCTCATTGGCACAGTCAGACCTAGGGAATGCCTCTGCTGCACTCACTGAGATGATTATATGGAACAGAAATGTCCACATGAACTCTGAACTCCCAGGGACAGAGGAGACTGTGCAGCTCATGGGACATGCATTAATAGAGCTCAGTCAGGTAAGGTATCACACAGTGCAACATAATTGTGCAGTTCACTTCTCCTTCCTTCTCCTCTCAGCCAAATCAAGCTGGTTCCAATCTTGGAGCCAGCTCTGTCAGTCCTGCAGCAGCCACACAGGGCTCAGAGAGGACTAATTTAGACTCATCAGGAGAAAATACTTAAAGAAAAGAGCTCATTCCTTAGTCATCACTTTGAGAGAGAAGGCACAGAACTATTCATTTTGAGTTGCCCTAAAAATGTGTGATCATTCCCTGAGAAAAGCTGTAATTTCAGCAAATTACCACAAGGCAGGGCAAGGATGTGCACAGTGGCACGTTTGATACGTTATTGACCGATTCTACATAAGAAGCTCACATGCAGAGTCTTACAGATAGATCTCTTGAACCAGACCAAGACCTCAAGCCAGCATCCAAAACCTCCTGAACACATCTCCTGGGTGCTTGGATGGGCTTTTTCAGTGCTCCAGTTGGACTTGAGGTCTTATACCTTCTCACTGATCATCTGGAAAAAGGGGAATGCAGCTCAGGAATGGAATGCTTCTTCTTTCACCCTGGGATGCAATCTTGGTCATCCCTATGAGACCAGTCCCATAGCAGCAGGCCAGCCAAGGAGACAAAATGGTCCTCCCTTACCTGCTGAAGGACACGTACATGGCAGTCACTTGGTGAAGGGCCAGTCACCTTCCCCAGCAGAGCTGTCTGCAATAAAACAGTCACATGCTGAGTTCATCCTCTGATACAGGCACTCACCTCTGCCACACTCTTCAGAGGCAATCCAAAATGATTTAGTATTTAGGAAGCTATTTGTGGTGTTACAGGAGTAATTCACATAGCTCCTCCAAGAGGAATAATCTCAAAATAGATTTGGTTAGCAGTGATGAGAAAGTACTGGTATTCAATTGTATATAGTTTCCATGCATTGAAAAAAAATACATGGAGTCTCATTAATCTGCTTTAACTGTGAGCCATTTTTCTTTTCCTTTTAATATTCTCAAGCTTAGGGAGTGCCAAGGGGAATACAGGACAGGCTGACTACAGAGGGGTTATTTCCTCTGAAATCATTGTCATCTGTCTGTCAGGAGTTCTTGAAACAACTGCAATAAATCCTGAATTTTTAATATGGTTCACAAGTTCAGAGACAGAAAAATCAGTGCTCAGACAGATGGAATTGTGGTAGTTATCGACAATGTCAGGGTACACATGTTTTTGTAAGAGGAAATCAAACAGGAAACTGTACTGAAAAAAGTGATCAAATATGGTTAGAAGACAAAGAATGACTGCTGGCAAACAGAGGAAGATGGGTCAATAGAAATGAGTACAAAAGGTCAAGAGAGAAAAACGAGCTCTCTGCCTGATTCCCTATTGTTCTACATTGTAGCCAAATATATGGATCTTTATTTGCCAACACTATACCTGTAATGTAGCAATACCCAAAGAGAGGGACATAGGCAGTTGTGTTAACTCAAAAACCCAGGTAGTCAAATTGGTTGCAAACACAGCAAATGAGACAGGTTTCTTTGGGTGGCCTCGCTGTTCATGGATCACTGGCTGGGAAATGCTGGTATGGACTGAAATCTCTGTGCTGGTCCTGTACTGCTGGGGAGTGGAGCACACAGGGAGCACAGGGAGGAGTGGCTGCTGCTCTGCATGTGTGCTTCACAGCTGCAGCTCTGCCCACCAAGGGCAGTGACTGGAGGAGCCCAGGCAGCCCAGCCCATGAGAATCTGCCTGTCCTAAGCCCATCACAGCAGAATGATTAAGCAATGGCCCTCTTCCAGAACTCATTAAGACTCCCAAAAGAAGATTTTTGCTCTGCAGAGCTCTGCAAACCAAGGGGGACTTTTCCCAAAGGACTTATTATGGGTTGCTGGAGTGCACTGGATCTGATGGTCCTTAACAAACACCTACAATGCAAATGCACCTCCACAAGATCCTCACTGTGGAGAGGTCATCCTTGCAGAGCACAGTTGCATCCTTGGCTGCTCAAGATTAATTAAGTATTGGCTAGGTCAGTCTGAAACTGATGTAGAAGATTTTGGCAAGCTAAAACATACATAAACCCCCTGCCATTTCAACATACGAGAGATGAAAACCCTGAGTAGGAGTCTGTCCAGAAAGAGAAGGAGACCTTGGGCGACTTGACTTTTTATGTGGACTTTGTATATGGGGACCTTGACAAAATGTAGCAGGTTGGTTAGCAGTTTTCACCTAAATGGGGCTCAGATGAAGAGGCAGAGACAAGAAAAGAGGAAGCTCCCACTAATGAAGAGCAGAAGGCTACAAGGAGGTCTGACCTGCAGCTTTCCCTGGGTAGGATCTGCACTGCTGTGCACTGTGAAAGCTGCCAGGGAAGGTCTCTCCACTGTGTACAGTCACACTTCCAACAAACACCCCCCTGCACAGCTCATTCATCTGCACACAAATCAATTGCTTGCACTTTGCCTACAGATAGCTTACATCCATCACAGCCATGACAGAACCTGTGGCATCAACAGCTCAAGAAAAATAGAGGCAACAAGATGGCACAGGCTGTTGCACAAAATAAAACAAAATTGGTGAAAAACATGGAATTGGTTGGTAGGAGCTAAGAGGGAAATGGAATAAGTACTGCTGTGGTTTCTGCTTCTTTACATATACAGAAATAAATGAAAGCATATTGTGCACATACAGAAATATACTATGCAGATATTGAATTGCTACACAAAACTCGTTGAAAGGTGCAGATAGTACACAACCTCAGAAGAATGACAACCAAGGATTTATTTATTATATTCTAAGAACAACACAATGATTCTTGCAAGTCCTTTTGCATGCCATGAATTTTAGTGGGAGATGTAACCCGTTTAGCTGTAGAACAATAACTGCAAACCCTCACACAAGCATTGACTGTGGATTGGTGGAAAAGACCCCTTTCTGCCTCAAATGCCCACTTTCTGTGAGAGGAGCTGCCAGTGAGAGCTGCTCACAGCCAGAAGGATGGTTCAAGGATGGCTTCCACACGCAGTGCTCACCCAGGACTTTCAGGTGCTTGGTTGCCTGAAATGCTGGGTATCTGAAACCTGGTGTAAGTGGCAGGTTTCTAGTGAAGACAGGAGTTTGATACTGAAGTGAAAGATGAGGCAAGTGTGTGCAATGACAGGAATTTATACAGCAGCAAAAGGTCCCTTCAGAACAATTTCAGAAGACCAGGAAAAGCTGGTTGCTTCGCATAGAGTATGTATGTCCAAATAATAAATAAAAAGACAACCACTCTTTTAAAATTTCCATTGCTTCCAAGGCCTATTTCTTGATTTTGGAGTTTTGACTGGTAACATCAGATCATGAATGAAAACTTGAATATCAACTCTTTCATTTGTCTCTCTGAAGTAGAGCTTAGGACACTCTGAGCTCCCCTGCAATTGCAGGGGTCACTGAAACCATCAGCCCAAGAACATCTTTATTTGCAGCATAGTGTACCTTTCTTTATCTGTTTGTAAAAACACAACATGGACTTAGACCCCTCCACAACAAAATTGGTGTACCTGAAAGGAAGGAAACAGAATGGCAGAGAAGAAAACCAATGAGTGGGCATTCAAAATGCAAGTAGTTTTTAATTGACTGCATATAATTAAAATTAGCAACACTACAGGATGGTCTGTGGATTGTTTTCAGTTTTGTTATCTTTTATTTAATAGCCTGAGAAACAGTAGTCTAAAACCTGAATATCCATCAGCCACTTAGTGGTGTTTTGATGGCTTCCACTTCTTATGAAGATGTCCAGCACATACCACCAGTTTACTGTGTTGGTTGCATGCACAGAGCCCATGGCAGAGCACTAACAAAGCAAACCACTTGGCAGATGTGGCAAATTCCATGATTGTTGTTACTCACATCTCTGCATCTGCTGGTCTGGAGCCCCAGGGGGTCAGAAAGTCACTGCTGTCATCATGAGTACATAAGAGCTCTGTGAGAAGAGACACAAGGAGACTGCTCACTCTCAGCCTCAGAAGATTCAAACCAGAATTGAACTGCAACCCATTTAGGTGGAAGTTTGAATATTACTATTTTATTAATTGGCTTTGTAAAATTTATGTTCCTCCTGCCTTTAAGTTCCATTTGTTTAAAATAAGTTTAAAATCAGCATTGAGATTAGGTAAAGCCTCAGGTTTCCAGAGGGAAGCTTGGATTGGAATTATTCCTATGTTCATTTGTAAAAGAACCATAATATGATGATGTCCAAATAATAGTGTCGTATTTAATGCCAAATGCAGCTGCCAAAGTAATTTTGTGTCTAAAAATACCATGGTTTTGTCCTTTGCCAAACATTTGCAGTATTTTTCTGCCATTTATACGATACCTTTCTTTTTCTAACTAAGGCTATCAAAAATAGCCATGAATCTATCAAGTGACCCTACTGCTGTGTCATATGGCCATTAGCTTTCCTTTCATTAAAAAATTTATTCAAATTTTCTATTTGGTTTCAAGACTGTATGCTTTTACTATTGTATTAGTGGCAACCCAGTCTGATTTTTGGTCCAGAAAAAATACCATAAACATATGGGATTTCAGTAGGACACGTGATAGGCTGTGGGCTCATATTTCATCTCCTCTGCACTATTCATGAAACCTCATCCTAGTTGAAGCAGCACATGCACTTCCTTACAAATTCCATCTTTGCCCTTTTCCAGTAACTTTCTGCCTATTTTGTTCATGTGCAAAGATCTTTTGGAATCTCTCCCCATTCTGGCTCAATCACTCTGCTGATGTCAGTCTGCAGAAAATCCTTTCCCAGATCTGCATGGGCTTCTTACCAGTCAGGGAGGTAGTTCTGAGAGGATGCCAATACCTCCTGATGTCTGTCTCCTTGATCCAAATATTCCTGCTGAACACAGTTACTGTCCACATCTGTCATCGGCTGCCAGATACACCGTGTCTGGATGTAAGTGGATTAATCCATGCACACTGAGAGTAAGTCTGCACATTGTCTTTCAACTTTTAAAATCCAATTTTTTTACTAATATCACAAAGTAATCAATGTAGTTAATGGCTTTTTTTCATATCTCTTTGCTCCCAGCACCACGATTGTCTCACACTCTGCAGTGGTTCTCGTCATTATGAATATGTAGACACTATTTTGTTGTTAAATATTTTGGATGCCATACTTAACCAAGAGTCTATGCTTGTTGCTTTTAAATTCCAGGGATTATGCCAGATGAAACTTTCCTGCTCTGCACACCTCTGCTGACCTCCACACTGGGGACTGTAGGTCACACTGCCCTACACTTGGAAACACAAGTTGGCACCTGAGTCTAACAGTGAGGATAAACATTTTAGAACATGTCCAGGTTCTTTAATTCCGGGAGCTGGTTAGTGAAATGAGCAGGTGTGCAGACAGCTTCCCTAATCCAACTGTACTGCTGATGTGTGCAGAGGTAATCCATCTGGAGTGCTGCTTATCTGGATAACAGCCACTGCAGCCTGGCTCACCAAGAGAAATGTTTAAAGGGTATCCTCATCGATGAGTGGCCATATCTTTGAATTCCTGCCAGCTTTCACTCACTTAAGGTAGTGCACCTTCCTAATTGCCTCCTTCAGTGCCTTCTTAATTGAGAGGAAAATCTGACTTTGAAGTTACCATGACACCTGGCATGTGTGCATGTTGTGTACAAAAGGCCATGTGAATACAGAATAAAAATCAGGGTCCAAAAAGCAGAACACATCACCAGGTCTCCCTATTTTGCAGTGGGTACCAACTTTGTAAAGTACTGTCACCTCCTTGCTGCAGTTACAGACGCAGTGTGGACCTAGGCCTGTCAACTGCAGCTCAAACATAGTTTACAGACACTTGTTTCAGTGCTGGGGAAGGTTTTTGATTTGGCTGCTTGCAGTCTTCAAAGCAAGAGATGGAATGGAATCGAGAAAGGCGAGCAAAATGGTTCAACTAGCAGAGGATGGAAATCTTAACTGAATGAGTGAACTCAGTGATTGCCACCAAAGATTTCTGGCACTGGTAGTCCTTGTGCTGTGGAAGCAGGTGTTACTGGCTGATAGAGGAGCTGCAGCTGGAACATCAGCTGTATTTGCAGAGCATCTTGACCTTTAGTGAATCACACTGCAGTTTGCCTGTGTGTCCTGTCTCACATGTGTCCAGGGATGTGGGATCAGTTCACCTGCCTTTACCTATTTCTGGCTGCTGTCAAATGCAGCAGAGCAGCAAGAGGTGGTCTGTGAAAACACACCCTCCAGGCAAGCCACCCTACCAGTGCATTCAAGTTACCACTGCATCCCAGATGAGCTATCCTGCACCTGCAGGACAGCAGGGGAAATCTTACATCCTTCTGGCCTCCTGATGTAGCACCACATTGGGATGTGGTGCTACATCAGCACCAGCACATCCTATTCTGGGTACAAGAACTTCACTGTAAGACTTCTCTCAGGCAGGTCAAAGGGTATTTCCACCAGTTTTCCTGGCACTATGTAATGCTCCAGAGAGGAGTGCACCATTTGTGTTCATTTGTACAGTAATATGGTTGGTTTCCAATTACTCTGAAGTCCCTACTGCCATACTCAGATCTCCTTTTGTCCCTCAGGAAATGTTTGTCTTTTCTGAAAATGGCTGCTTCATACAGTGGGGGTTTAATTCTCCATTTCATCTGCATTATCATGGTATAAAGCGGCTGAAGTAAATCATAAAATTTAGTCTGTGTCCTACTGTCTTTTTTTCATCTCCTTCTACCTGGACAGATTGCTTATCATGGTATCTATTATCACCTCCACTTTTCATTACCACTTGCTGACACTAGCCAATTTGAAATCTCATTCAGATAAGTCTATTCTCTTTCCCTCACTGTGGGCTGGGATGGGTTCATTTCCCTGAGTTCAGCACCCAGAAAGGAACAGTACATTTGGCAATTACAGGAATGGTACATCCCCACTGTCATATCCTTATTCATTACTTTTTAAAATAATTTTCTTGCACATCTTAAGAAAAGCCTACCCTTCTGGAGTCAGCCTCACCTGGAAAATGGTCTTTACCCTGCTAGTTGCTGCATTTTGCATGATTCCCATTAGTCTACCTCCTGATAAACCACTTCTGCCTGTTTCCAGCTGTGCATCTGCACCTTCTTTTACCTTCTTCCTGGACTATTGCAAGCCCTGTCAGTATAGTTTCAGGTTTATATTCTTCTCTTGAAAGACCTCTCTTTGTTTCCTACCACCTACAAACCCACCCTAATCATCCCAAAGTCCCCTTCTGGGGCTAATGCTGGTATCAGGACGTGGTGCTGCAGCTACTCTCTGGCCTCTGGGCTGTGCTTCTCAGACCTTAGACCAGCAAGAGCTGAAACTTGGCATTTTTTTTTCCCATCAGAGGATTCACTGCTGCTGTCACTCCAGATACAAAGATGATTATTTTTCATGCTATTACACACTTCCCCTATTAACACCTTGTCTCTTTCAAAAATGAAGCTCCCAAGTGCTCCAGTTTATTTTGCTTACAGTCATCCACACCCTACACCTGCCTTACTCCTACCAAAGCATCTCCTGGTCTGTGGTCCTGTATCCCCTCTGATTTTATACCACTACACCTTACACCATTTTCCCTTGCTGCAATTATTGTGATTCCTAGGGTTTTTTATGCACAATGCCTTATAAAAATAAATTGAACCTCTGCTCTATTTACTGTTTTCCATGCATAGGGGAAAGTAATGAATTTGTTTGAGGAGAGGGGTGTTGAGGGGGCACCAGCACTAGGTCAAACCACCTCAAACTTAGAAGAGATTATACTTTGCTGGAAGACAGAGAGAACAAAATGTTTCTTCAAGCAGTATTCTGGACATTTGGAAATCAAAGTTAGAAATAAAATTGGTTTGTATGTATTTCCCTTCAGTTTGTGTCACTTTATCAAATATAATAATTTCCAAAAAATGTCTCATTAATAATCAGAAACAAGACTTTGGAGAAACCAATGAATCTTTACTTATTTTTCAAAGATGCTTTTAACTGGCTAACATCCCACAGATATGCATAATCTTTCTCTGCATGGATATTTATTACTACTTCATCTGCCTCATGTGCCTTTTAACAAACATATTAAAATGTCAGCTAGATTCATTGCTTCTCTGGAAAGAAAAATTTTGCACCCTTCACTTAAAAACCAGTTTTGAAACATCCCAAAGTAGTTATTCCTCAGTGAATCACAACAGACATCTTGGTATTGTTAGAGAAAAAGTGCCTAAGGGTACTGCTGTTTTTTTCTTAGGAACCAGAAAAAGAGCAATGGCACACTCACACCTCTAACCTCTCTGCTCTCTATGTCTCAGCCCAAAGAAACTCTGCTTTTACAGTGATGTCCTCAAAAAGTGTAAAAAGGCAGTTACATAAGAATGCAGGGGAGTATAGTTAATGGCCAGACCTACACAGATTTTTACTCTGAATCTTACAGCATTTTATTTCTCAAAAAATATATAATTTATTGCATCTTTTCACATCAGATACTCATAATGTAATCTTTCCAGGAGGTATTACATCAGTTGCTGCTCTCTTCTCTCACAACAGGAATTGTGCACAACTTCATTTGCAGTTTGTATTAATTACAGAAGATGGCAGTACTTAAAATAATTATGATGCATGGCCGACTGGAAGATTCCTTCATCTTTTATTCCCTCCCAGTGTGGCTTTAGAGAGGCTGTAGCCCACCAAATCTAGACTGGACTTTGTGGTAGAAAAATTACAATCTCTGAGACAAAAAGAAATCTCAGTATCTTCAGGTGAATTAAAAGATTTGGGTTATACTCAGTATGAATAGGAATGTTTCCTTCTATTACTTAATAATGCTAAATAACATTAGAAATATTGTTGCTATTAGTTCTGTATTTCTGTCCAGCTTCTCCAGTAAAACATTTTGGGTGCCCTGCAGAATTTTGTAAATTGAAAGTGGGAGATCAGTCCATCGGTACTGGAAACATTGTTTGATGTGAAAAAGGTGTAGGGGAATCATTCCACCTGCCGTACCCCAAAAGGAGTGGGATCATCTGTGTGGATCTGAGGGTCTGGAAGTGAGGTCCTCTCTTCCTCTGCCCACCTCATTCCCTTTGCTTTGTGGGGCACTCAGTGCCTCGGGCTGAGGAGCAGAGGAGAGCATTGCCAGCAGCAGTCCCTGGGTTTCTGGGTGACCAGCCCAGGCAGCTGCTGGAGGCTGCAGGAGAGCACAGGGGGACTGTGCTGGGTGGCTGCTCACTTCTGGGGACTACAACCTGTTTTAAGGAGCCTTCCTAGCCTGGAGCAGGACTGAAGCAGTGAATGTTCTTCAGGATGGACAGTTCTGAAGGTTACAGCCAGTATCATTACTTAATGCATTTTTCTTTGATTAGCTTTCCTAAATATACATAAAATACAGGAGACGGTTTATTACTGGAGGATACTTTTCTTATTAGATGCTCTGTATAAAGGGAAACAAAAATTGACTTCTGGGGATCATAAGACTCTTCTTGTAAGTAGATGGAAAAATTGCTATCTGCATTTCTGTTCAGAACCTTTAAGATGCAAATTCTGCTGCAAGTGCACAAAGCTTTACTAATGAGTCTGATGCAAAGTGCTGTAAAAACCTGAACCACCAAAATCAGAGTTTAGGCTCTTTTAATGTCCAAGGAATAAATCAAAGTATTTGAACTGCTTACGTGATTTCATTATTATTTGTGCCTGGACTTCATTATTTATCTTCTTCAATGCAGAGATCACATTCTGAGTGATAAAGACAAAAAAATCTAGTTTTACTACTCATTTCCACGAGAGTTAATAGCCCAGTTACTTCAAAAGAAATGGCACATAGCTCACCAAGCCTGAATTTGGTTCACAATATATAAAGTGAAATATGCTTATGCAAAACAAAATCGCATAAAAGTCTTAAAGGATGAAATCTCACAGTCATGGAACCCACAACAGAAGCAAAAACTGAACAGGAGAAATTCTAACTCTGCTACCACAAGATTTCACAATTTTTTTAAGTGTGGGTAAAGTGATTTATTTCTTTAAGCAGGTTGTTTCTTTACTTAAACCTCCCCAGTCCTCAGTGATAAGCCTGCTGCAAATACCACAAGTGAGTGTGTGCAGATAATATTAAAAATGCTGCAGAAATGGAAAGGCTTTTCCTCTCAAAAGACCTTAAGTTCTTCACTTAATTTTTAGTAATACTGCTTTTATGAAATTATTTTCCATAACTTCAAAGTTAATTCCAAAAGGAGTTGAGGATGGCAGAAACTACTTAAAGAACAAAGTGGGTAAGCCTACTTTACATTAACCTGCAAATTGAGACAGACAACCAACAATTTGAGGGAGAAGAAGCAACCGTGATTATCCACTTATGTGCATAACCTGGTTTCCAAGGAAAGGATATTGTCAAAAATAAATAGAAAGCAGAGGGGAAAGAAGGCAACTCCCCTGAAATATTATTGGGATATGTCCACAGTTGCCAAGCAGATTCCTTTTCCTCCTGAATAGGTTAGGTGCCTTTTTGCCATGTAGGTGCAACTTGGGAATACAAAATGGATTTAAACTTGGTCTAATTAAATCCTGTTCCTGTCAATCTGCCTCCTCTTGAATAAATTACATCATAATATTTTTAATCAAGGCAAAGCCAGGGCAGCTTAGCCCACAGTATCCAAAATCCAGCTGTGCCCTGTTCGTCATTGCCCAGCTCATGTTTCACCTAAGAATATTTTGAAAAGTACCCAGCCTGAATGGCACTGCAAAGCTTCCAACCACCTTAACAGGAGTCCAGTTCTGAAAAATGAGGACAAGATTGTGATCAGTGGAGAGTAACTTGCAGGAAACTTTCCCTTTCCACCCTCTCTTGCTCACAGCTGCCTACAGTTGCAGTCTACCTCTGCCAGGCATGAATTCATGCTCCAGGATGCTCCGGGCCATTACTATGAAGCTGAAAAGGGTCTGCTTTATTAAGCACATCCTTCTGCTGGGTTTCCACTGACACAGCACTGTTCCATCCTTCCAGCATGCACTTTTTTATACATCTGCTGAGCATCAGACAAGCACAAAGTACACCCCATATATTTGTTGTAGCCATCTGATTCTCTCAATGGTACAGTTCAAAGCAATCAGTTCTAGACCAGATCCTATCAAGCACTGCTTCCAGTTCTGTTAATCTGGGTCCCAAAACCTCTGTGGCCTTTGGAGTTGTCCAGTCCTTGTCCTCCCGACCATACTTGACTGGGCCATATTTGGCCCTAGCTAGGGCTTGGCTTGGGGACTTAACAGTGAAATTATTTATATATAGGCCATAATTTATTAATGCATCCAACCTCCAGCAACACAGAAGAGGCTGGAGATCTGAAGCTTCAGAATGCAAATTTTAATAGGCAAACGAAAAAGGTGATTGTGCCGTGGCAGTGCTTGGGGAAGTGTTGATGGCGTGTGAAGGCATTACAGACCAGTCCAGTTTTAACTGGTGGTAAAAGAAGAAAAAACATTTAAAAAGTGTGTTTATTAAAAAGTAAGTTGCAGATATCACTCTGTGGCTTGGGAAAATGTCATCAGCTATGAGTTCTTTGTGTGATTTAGCCACCTTCAGATGATGTTCAGTAAAGATGGTGAAAGTAGTGGGAATATCATTTGAATGGCTTCCTTTACTATAGGCAGAAACAAGCATCTATGAACAGGATGTGGGTGTTCAACGATTTAACAGTGAAACCAGTCAGCTCTTCACTAGTCTTTCAGTGGTAAGAGACTCAACACACAAAAAATTGACAGTTATATTCTTCTAGTGCCTTTTATTTAGTGATCTTGGAGTGCTTTGCAAAGCAGATTCAGCAGCCAAAGAAGTTGTGTTGCTTCTTGTTCAGTGTTACAAGGCCAATCAGCCTGGGCAAGTCAGGAGCATGGGCCCAGTAACTCATCCCTGGGGTCTGTTCCAAACCTATGGAGTTCAGATTCACCAGGGTAAAAGTCATTATCATTTAACAAAAGCATTAACTATCAAGGTGGAGTTTTGCATATCCTGAGAAGATAAATGTCCAGTGCTGGCCATTTTTTGTAAACTACTCTTTACAAAGCCAGACAATTCTATTTTGTTCGGATGTGATGATGCTAGAATTCAGATACCAAAAAGTCTCTCCCATAAATAATTTTGTACATTAGCATTTCATTCCTACTGGGAAAAGTCTTAACCCTGTACTGGTCTGAAACACCACCTGCATTGACTTTATTGATGTAGTTCTTAACTTGAAAAAAACTTCCACTATGTCTCCTTGAAGACTCTTTAATAAAAAGCAGCACAGCTCCTTTAGCTTTGCTTTATAGCCTGTTTTGCAGAGCTAGTGTAAGCTTTGTTGACCTGGCCTGTACCCACTCCAAGGTAATAATAACCTACTGATGTGTGCAGGGATGGATGTAGTGCTCAGGGTTTGAAAGAGTGCTTGTCAAGTGGCTCCCACACAAAAAGCACTGGGTTTTTTGTTGCTTGCCTTTTATTGATACCAAATTAGGTGTATTTTTCTTTCTGAGGCATTTGTTGACATGAAAATTCCAATTATTATTTTCATACAGACTCCTGGTATTATTTGATTGTTCCATTTAGCACCTATTTCTTGGGCTGTTTCCTCCATCTTGGGCTAATTATTTTACAGAATTCTATGCTGAATTTCCATTACTGTCTGCTGGTGTAATCCAGCTAATGATCCATGTCCCCTGGAAGCAGATTGCATTATTCCTCATTGTTTGCTCTGCTCCTGGCTTTGCCAAGACTCGATTCGTAGAGTGAGGACTTGGCTCCAACGCTTGGCTCCTGATGAGGGCACAGGTTTAAGCAGATGTTAGGTAGGGTTATCTCCAGGGGCATTGGTGTCATCTCCAACTCAGAGCAGCCTGAAAATTGCCTGAATTGAGAGCAGGCACCGTTGATCCCCCCAGCTACAATTACTGGAATGCATAGATTCAACAACATTGTGGGGGGTGGTGTTACAAACTTTGCTTTAAATGGTGCCAGAGGAGGGGGGATAACACAAAAGCCCACTTTGTGCCCATATGCTACCTATGATTTCTCCTACCAAGACTGGCTTGATGGCAATTTTATGCTATCTTCCAGGTGTAAAGCAGTTAAGTGCTGTCAAGATCAAGACCCTATTTTCAAATACTTTTTTATCATTTTGATGTAAAATTGTTGAATGTGTCAGAGCCCTTAAAAACTGATTCAGAGCTATTCCAGCTGTAAAACCAGTGAGGCAGTAAATAGTTGCTCAGGATCAGAATGTCACTTTTTTTCTGTTTTAAAGGCATACAGCTCTACAGTAAAAAGGAATAAGCTAGAATTTCAGCAACAACTGATGTTTAAGCTCAGATTTTGGGTCGAACACAGCTGGTTGTCCTCACTACTGCTTCTGTGGAGGCAGTTCCAGAAAACACATTGACCATCAGACTCCTGATTGAATTAGAAAAAACTATTGAATAGGTAAGATACTTTTCCTTACAAGCTGAACACTTGTCTCCTCAGGTATGAAAGTTACTGAAAGTATTAATAAGATGTCTTCAGAATACAAATCTACAGCAATAAAGTTTTTTGCAAGGTTGATGTTAGTCATTGGAAGGATTTTCTGCACAAAGGTGTCTTGATTTCCACGTATCTTCAGAAAGTGATACCTACTTTGTTTTCTGCTGCAGTGATGAACATTAAGGGGTCTACATTTGGTTTCCTACAAACAGGTAGTAAAATACCCTATGGTATCAGAAATATGAGGGCAGACACTAGTCAAGACCCTTGGGAGACCCTTCTGAGACGGCAGTGAGAGGTGCAACTGTATTCTCCAGGTGATATCAAAAACTCCACTATAGCAAGGGTGACCCCTAAATGGAGCTTCAGGATATGTACTAAAGCCTTCCCTAGCATTATGTAGAGTTACTTTGCAGAGATTATCTATGGTGGTTAAAAGCCCTAAAAATGGTGAACCGTGGCGAAGAAGGGCAGAGGGAGGGGGAGAAGGTATTCTGAATGGCAACCTGGTTATCTGTACAGTGAATATGTTGGGTGTTATTTCTGAAAAAAAGCCAGTGCAGCATCACATACTGTTAGCCTATCCAGGGCATTGCACAATTAATATTTTTTTAGAAGCTGTGATTTATATGATCTTTTAAAAGGAGGGAAAAGATAATCATTGCACATTCAACTGCCTGAGAAGGTAAAGCACAGATAAGAAATCAATGTTGCATAGAAGCTTTACAAAGAGAGTGCATCCTGGTCCCAGACAAGCCTGACAATGTGTGCATTCTCACAAAGAAAAGCTAATCAAAACTGTGACACAGTTAAGTTCCCCTAAATTAGAAGATAAGGAGGAAGGAGAACTGAGGTCCCCAGGAAATTATGTGATACTTCATTTGCACTCAAGAGGCAACCCACCAACTGTCACTGTCAGAGGGGGACAGAAACTCAGCTGATTCCTTAAGATAACACTGAAGGAGCAGGGCACTGCTGATTTGTTTCCTCAGCTTCTGTGCCCCAGAGAAATCTCACAATGACAAGTACACTGGAAGTTGCTTTTGTTGTTTATTGTTTCCCTTTCAGTACTTGATTTGTAATCAGGAATTTAACCTTTCTTTTATACATAGCTTGTTTCATAAATAAACTTGCCGAGCTTCTGAAGTTGAGGTGAATCTTGTAAAGCTGTGCACGTGTGTGGCTTCAGAGGCAATGAATTCAGGGAGAGTGTAGCTTGCAGGCATTCTCTGAAGGGGAGCAGGTCTGGAAATTCAGAAAACTGGATATTTTTGTGCACCATCTGGAAAATTTGGATTTGGGGTTTGCAGCAACATGTGCCACAAAGAGGGAATTGCCACTGGCAGAGTGTTACCTGAGAGAAATATGGGAGGCAACCACAACAACACTGTGGCCCTGAAGATTATTTAATACAAATAAATGTAACAATATTGTTTCAAATGTCTGATCCCATTTAAAGTGGGCATTGAAAATTGAAATAGGTTTGAAGGCTGCTGCTTTCTTTGGGCAAGAATATGTGGACCCCAATCCACTATAAAACAGGATGAGGGTTACCTGACCTGCACAGTTCAGGCTAAAAAATCTCCTTAAATGAACTGCATTTGAGAAAACATTTGTCTAGAAAGACCTCTGTTCATTACCTTCAGGGTTCCTGCATGCAGGAATCACAGCAGCAACTCTCAAATCCTACCACTGCTTTTAAGAGCCTAAATGTAGCTGGAATTCATTTGAGTTCAATTTTGAGCCAGTGATTCATCATCTCCATTCATCTAATGGCAAGAAGACATCTATTTCTAAGTTTCTTTTGGAATATAAGAATGGATTGATTGAGTCCTCTTGCAGCCTCATGTGTGCTAGTCACACAGATTTGGGGTGTGGGGCCTTCCAGGTTAAAGCTTGACCTCTTCTTTCATTGCTGTTCTGATCTTTATAAACCATTTTAAATTAATTAATATCCTGCATTAACTGAGGAACCTGCATTACACATGACAGTGTGAAATGACTGCCAAATGCTTATTTTTCTTCTGCGTGTGCATCCCAAAATCCCATTTGTAGAGATGTTTCCCATCATTCATATGTGATGTTGATTATTTTTAACTTCAATTTGTAAAATTAAATGTAGCACTAAATTAATGTATAGACACTAAGTAATACTGTGTAAATATCATTAATATTCCTTTAAAAGCAATGATGCAGCTACTAAGTTCTCTTTTTTTATTTTTTATTTTTCAGATGTGTGTTGAAGGTTGTTCCAGCTTCCATTAGAAATTCTTATCTGGACTTAATGCTTTGTTTGTCGCAAGATCATCTAACTACTACATTATTATAGTGTATAATTCTCTGGATGGGACTTCCAAAGACCACAGTCTCTGTAAAGCTGATCTCTGATATGGAGGACTCCTGTTTATTTTGTTGGCATAATGCAGTTAATGTTGGTAGTCCTGCAAATCAGATGTAGTGACGTTACCCTTTGTCTTTCATATTTTAGTGTCCTCGAGGTTTTTATTCAGTTTTATCTTGATGTGCTGGTTTTGCATTAACTGATTTGTGGTGAAGAGGGAAAAGGACTCAATAGTGAGTGCATGAGTATTTAGTCAACATTAGACCCACTACATATGATATTATTTGTGACTTATCAAAACAGATAAGACATTTTATGGCGTACATGGAGGGGAGATACCACACATTTAATATTTTGTCTCTGGTGTCAAGGCAGATGGCAAGAATAGGTAAGGAATCAAATGCTCAGATAGTTTAGAGCCCTTATGGTTGAAACTGCTCATAAAATTGTTCCCATTCAAAATGCAAAATTAAAATATTAATGCTTGTGTGTAGATTGGCCATGCAAAAAGGTGAAATTTTTAGAGATTGATCCCAGATGTAAAAAGGTGTCTGTTGGACACTTTCAGTAGTATTTAAGAGACTTATAATTATTAGGCTAAGCCACTATTAGCCTTTTCAGTGATACAATATCATGTTGAGATTACAATAAGCAGGCAAAAAGATTGAATGTGCAAGTCCTTCAGCAAGGAGAGGTCATTCTGCTTGTGGTAGTGAGGGCAGCTCCTATCCCCCCGTCCTGAGGGATAACAACTTTTGGTGAGGTGCTAACCACCCCAGAATCATCTCAGTTTACCTGCAGCCTCACAGACAAATAATATTTGCAGAGGGTGGAAGGAAGCATCAAGACAACCACTCACTGAAACCAGTTCACCAACTTCCCAGGCATGAGGACTCTGGAAACGGAGGGAAAATTCACTCAGGGATGCACATTTAAGAAGGCTGCAGAGAAAGAGCCAATGCCTGCCTGAGAGCTCCTGCCTGCTTTTGTATCAATGAGTCTTTTAAAACTTCCAGCTGGGTTTCATCAAACACTTCAAGTCCAGGGCAGTTGCTGTGACCATGCTGGAATTGCATTGAGAACTTAGTCTAATGTCCACAGTCATTCTGGCATTGTCTTCTTTCCAGCCACAAAGAAATGAGTAACTTCTTAGGGAAAAACCAAAACCAAAAACACCCCAACTTGTCCAGTCCAGACTTTTTGCACACTTAAATTTCTTTCTGACTAGCAAATATTATTATGTTTTTCTTTCATGTGATGTAGGAACTTAAGAACAGTGTCTTTTTTTTTTTTGGTGACTTGTCTGTCTGAACAGTTACAGCAGGGATTTTGTCTTCTTTTGGACTCTTACAAAGGAGGAGTATTTAGGGTTGTACTTTGCTTTGATATAGTTATGTATTAAAAATAAGATAAAACAATTTTGTTTCAGGAGTCACGTTGTACAAAACAAAGTAAGGAGTAACTAGAGGAATTTCAGTCACCTTCTCATGCAAGGTGAAATACTTAAACATCATATCATTCAAGGAACAGGGACATACTTCATACTGAGAAAAGAGGATCTATCCACAGAATTACTGTAGGAAACATTTAAATCTCTGCTTGAGGGGCAAGTAACACCATACACTGTCCATGTAAAAGAGCAAGGCAGAGTCAGCTGATAAAAAGACTTGAAGGCAGTTCCCCTGCAGGCAGATTTCTATGTGATCATTCTTGTTCTACTTCCTCTGGACAATAGGGAAAAAAACCCCACAGGGGAAATAAAAACAAGAGTGGGGAGAAAAGTTTTTGCTCATCTAAATTTTTTTGAATTCATGAAAGAGCTGCCCAAAGGCAGAAAGGCAGCTCACCTTGCTCCTAAACAGAGTTTCTGTGGACAGCATTAAATCAGGTAAACAGCTTCTTTTTCCAGTCCTTTTCCTGTCCTGTGCAGCTGTGTCATGGTCCTGAGGCTGACAGAGTGAGAGCTGCTCAGTCCTGCAGCCACTGTATCTGTGCAGCCATGAGCCACCCACACACCACGTTTGGATTTTGGGCAAGGCAGGGGTTCCACATTTGCTGTGAACAGCTGTGCCTGAGGAGGCTTAGGCAGGATGTTTATTATGGTGAGGGCTGTATCCACTGGCTCACATGGAAGTTCAGGATTTCTGCTTTCTCCTGAAGGGAACTCCTAGATAAGTCACAGCCTGATGAGGACAGACAAGGGTCTGCTGATAACTGCCAGACTATGGACTGTTTCTGAGGTGTCTGCAGAAAGTGACAAAGAGTGAAAACTTGCTACACGAGCTCTGTGCCTTCCCTGGGAAATGTTTATGGCTCTGCAAGCTGGAGAAGTCTGTGGCTCAGTGCACAGCTCTGCTGGAATGCGCTGGCTGTTCTGCTGCAGCACTACGGAGAAAGCCATCTTCATTCACCCTGCACAGGAAGAAACAAGCATGGATTCCCCAGCAGGCAGCAATTTGAGAGCCACAGGAGAAATCTGGAGGAGTGAGGAGGGAATCAGCCTGTTCTCCAGGTGGCAAAGAAAATGTGATGTGTAATTATTGAGTGGTGGCAGGTTCTGAGGCACAGCTTACCCCTTCTCCTGCAGACCTAAGGGATAGCTCAGGTTCTGCTTATTATGGGAAGGCTGCAGCCTCCCTGTCCTCCCCCAGCTTGCCAGCTGCTCTTTCCCAGGACAGTGCCACTGTCACTCACTAGGTGCCACAGAGGCAGCACAGGATGTGCCACTGTGGCTCAGGGTGTAAAGTCATCAAGGTGCTTGTCTGAGAACCACTGTGTCCCAAGATGAGGACACCTACTCTTCCTGAAATTACTTTCCTGAGCATCCAGATGGCTGCGAGGAACTTTGCTAGCAGGAAAAGGATACAGAAAGTGCAGCCCTAGAAAAGAACAAAAATATCTGAGTATAAGGAAAAGCAAATGTACAGAGAAGGATAACAACCTAAAACACGCAATTAACCAACCAAAAAAATCCCCACAACAAAACCACACCCCGAAACAATGACAGCAAAACAACAAAAAACTTATCACAACCCCTGCCCCACCAAAACCCCCCAAAATGAAAAAAAAACCTAACACCAAAACCACAACTCCCCATCTTCAAAAAAAAAAAACAAAAAAACCCCAAACCAACCCTCCCAAAAAAAACCCAAACCAAACCAAACCAACAAACAAAAAAAACCCCCACACCAGAAAAACAAAACAAAACAAACAAACAAACAAACAAACAACCCAAAAAAACCCAAAAAACAACCACCCCCAAACCCATCAGACTGAAATCTGTCTCCCCTGCAGTGCACAGCACTGAATACAGAAAAGGGACCAGAAGCTGCAGTGAGTGAAGCTGTCAGCTGGTCAGCTTTGCCATACAGAAGGGACAAGGTGTTACCCAGGGCAACAAAACATCTGTAGCTGCTTAGGAAGGTGGCTGCCTCTCTGCAGCAGATCCAAGACTCTGCCTGCAGCAGTGGCCACCCCTGGCTGGCAGCTCTGAAGGGCAAAACTGCTGCTGACAGGCAGCTCATCAGTACCCAAGGGAGGGACAGGGCTGCGAGCACAGCAGCACTCAGCACTGCTGCCCTTTGAACCGACTCAGAGGTACCAGGATGTGTTAGATAAACATCTTCATCCAATTTAAGCAAAATCATTTATTCATAGGTGTCTCATGAGAAAGGTAGGCACACCTTATTCAATATTTTATGTAGCTGATGTGGTTTGCAAAGGATTTGTAACTGACAGGCTAGTAAACAACCTTTGTTAAACTCCTACAGCAAAAGTGGGCAAATGGTTGCATTCAAACTCCTGCAGAAAACATTGGAAACCCAGGCACTGCCATGTCTCTTCCTTTTAACAACATAGTATGTTTACAATTTTGCAGAATTCACAGGAAAAGAATAAAAAGTTAGAAGTTGTTTTCTCCAGAAAGGTAATTATGCTGAAATGCATTTAAAGATGTCATCAATTTCAATTACCTTTGAAAGAAAAAAATCGTAAAAATTCAAGGCTGAGATGCATTCTTCCTTGTTAATGTCTTACCATTTTCTTTGTTGTTGATATACATAGATGTTTATATTACATGTTTACAATTTTTCTTACTTCCGTTTGTGCAATTAAGGCTGTTTAGAAAGGTCATATCAGCATTATGAACTGAATTATTCTGTAATTTCAATATTTTCATTTTTGTTATCCCTCAGCATAAAAAACAATCCCATCACCAATTCTGACCTTGGAGGTGGTGGATTGTACTCTGCATCCCCAACTGTGCAACACAAAGCATCAACAGAATGTAGTAAGGTCAGAGAAAATCCTACCCTGGGAGTTCACAGTTGCTTTTACTTTGTCATGCACCCAGCATGCCTGGGAGAGACTGAAGGAGAAAAAATCTAAGCAAGTTGTGGTACAAAAGAGTCTATCTAAAAATAATTGGAAGTGTTTTGTAGTGAGGACTGCAATTCCAAGGCTGTCTGTTTTATAGAGTAGTTGGGATTTAATTTTACTTGTTGCAAAGCTTTCCCAAGCTTTCTCTAATTCTTGAGATTACTGAGCCCATATTTAAAGCAGTAAATTCTGCAAACTTTATAGACCCTGGAAAAGAGGTAATTATGTTCAAAACTGCTGTGGCATTTTTTTAATCATGCTAAATAGATAGCTAGCAAATCATGGGTCAGTCAATGGTACAGTCATTCCTAACGAGAATGGGAAATGGGACTTTTTCCAATTAGTGTGTCAGAGTGGGAGTTCCATAGAGCATTTAACCTCCAATTGTGTGACATTTTGATTCAAAAATTAACACTGTCCAATATCAATATTGCAAGTACTAAGTTATGATATTCTTTATTGAGTATTTGTTAGGAAAAATGCTTAAGAAAATAAAATGTCTCTGTAAAGTTCTGTAATGATGAGTGCCTGGCCCAGTACTGGCCTTTTTTTGTTGCTGTTGTGTTTTAATAAAGTTTGGAAAAATTCACACACTATCACAATAGCAAATCATGGTAAGAACTTCAGGAGCACTGTATAATCTGAACACATATCACAGGGGAGAAAAAACAACACAACAAACCAACCAACAAACAAACCCTACTACAGCCAAGACTCTTGCTGCCTTTGAAGGAGATAGGGTTTTACACAACTTGTTCTAACAGAGACAGACAATGGTTACCATATTTGTAAACAGAGATTGCAGTTCTGCCTGTGAACACTGGAGCATTGCATTAGGATAAACAGTGTGAAAATATTTGTAGGTCATGACATCACATCTCAATCAGCTGAACAAAAGCTCTGATGATCACATTGTTGCAGGCCTGGACTGGGAAAGCAAGGACATTTTAGCCTCACTGGAGTGGAGTCCCTGGCCTGAGCAGGTCTTGGAGCACCCACCATGTCACCAAACAGCTGAGGGGTCCCGGGCCAGATGCTTCACGTTGTCTCTCATTGCTTCCTAGCTGATGATGCTGTGAGCCAGCCTAGATGTTTCTTCCACCTCAAAAGTCAAAATATTATTTATAAATTGGCAGAGGTTCAGAAGTGAGACAGGCAAGTAATCCAACATCTGGGAAGTGCATGTTACTGTATCTTTGTCATCTCTGGCAGCTTGGCTTTTTCAAAGAGTAAAAAGCAACTTGATCAAGGTCTTTATGTGGGAAGAAGACACCATCCGATGCATTTCAATTCTAACATCTATTAGAGAAAGGTACAACAAAATCTAATGCTTGGAAGCTGAATCTAGACAGATAATTACTGTTCTATTATATCCTAAATTTTCTGTGGGGTCTTGTCACAGACTGTCACTATGCACTTTTCTGGATAAGTAAATCTGCAAAACAGCCCTAATATTCCAGTGTAGCATCCTGATCTCAAGGCACACATTCAGCTTCTGACGAGTTACTGTCCTTAGTTCTTCCCAGGCAGAGAAAGAAGCACCTCAAAGGAAACAACCACACTATTTTTCACTCAGATTTATTTTCATTTATGGCATTTGGCAGAGCCAAAGCATGAAGCAGCTTCCCTCTGCCAGGTCTCCCCAGGCACACCATCTCCTTGGCCCCAGCGTTCCCATGGTGAGGGAGGGACAGGGGTGCTGCAGGCTGAAAGCAAGCACCTCTTCTGCCTTCTGCCCATCGTGGGCTTCTGCAGAGAGAAATCCTGCATGGCCCTGTGCTAAAAATCTCCATGGCACAGCAGGGAAGAGCTGCATGGTGCTGGTGGCTCTTTGTCCCATCGTCTCCATCCCAGTGGCTGGAAAGGACCAAGGCAGTGCTGTCACAGGAAGGCTCCAGTCCATGGTGGCTTCTACAGGATTTTAACAAAACCAAATGGGATTTGTAGTTTGACAAGGACAGCTCCCAAACTGTGAGCTGTTTTTCTAGACACAAATCCTAAAGACCAAGCACAAGTTTTTGGTGTGGAGACACAGCGTTCTTGTTACAACCTGTGTTTTGCAAATAGGTCTATTGTAGTCATTTCTCAAAAAGACACGCTATGAATCAAAAATCAATTCACATGTTGAGATATTCATTTTGAGTAATGGTACCAGGGGAACAAAAACAAGCCAGAAGTGCTCTGTTGCAATATTTTCAAAATGAAATGGTCTTGGCTTTGTTATCTAATACTGTTTCATTCTAAAATTGATCTATGTTTAGTGTTAATAAATAGTGAAAATATGTGAAAAGTGAGTAATGTATCTGACTGGATATTAGTTTTCCCTAATTTATTTTCAGTTTGGCCACCAAACAGGAGAATCAATTATTCTCACACCTCTATTCAGTATAAGTCTCTCTCTCCCAACATATTACTTTCCACAGTTTTCTCCTCTATGGAGACTCCTACTTCTACCAGTTGCATTAACTTGTGGTTTTCCCCAGATGATGACTTCTGATATTTTCATTTACATAAGTTCCCTTTAAATTTTTCTGCTGTTAGTTGTCATTATAATGAGTTAGCCTCTACTGTATATTTCATTAACATAATGTTTATTGCCTCTTTTGGATAATGAAGCTATTAATTAAAATTTTATCTATCGAGGATCCACTGGGTATATGACTAAATATTGCTCCAACATTGGTTTTGATTGTTTTCATTGTCTTTCAAAAGGTTTTCAGTACGTATCGTAAAGAACATATCCAAGTCACTTCAAAAATTTTGGACAAGATACTATAAAATGCAGTACCACATTTTTCAATAAAATCAGAATGCTATCCCACTTCCCTCTTATTGCCACTTAATTGGCAAGAACTATGTTGGATAAAACATATGCTGTGTAAGCTCCCACTGTTTACTGCTATTTTGTTTCATTAGCCTCTCCATATTGGTGGCCATCTCCATCTATTTTTCCCATCATTGTACACATTGTACACTTTTTTTTGCAGTGTAATAATGTTGTCTTTTTCCCACTATAAAAGTCTTGATTCTTTTTTTCTAGAGCTATTAAAGTTGGCTTTACTTAACAGCTCTTTACCTTGCTACCACCATTAAGATGAAAAACTAGTTCAGAGACATTTTAGGGCCAACTATAATTTCAGCAGTACATGTGAAGTAAATATTTATTCAAATGACTGCTTGGGGCTAAACAAAAAAGAGGCATTCCAGAAGTCCATTTGCATCAGGAGAATGACCAAAAGTCTACATAAAGTGTTGTTCTATTTCTCAGTGGAAAAGGAAAATTTATAAGAGGTGACACAAGGATTCAATTTGGTGGGATTTTTTTTTTTCTTCCTCCTGGGTGTTACATTTGAACATACAATAAGCACCGTTATTTTTACTATAAAGAGCTGAAATTCCAGGTGTGGAATAAGAATAGATTGAAGACCATGTAGATGAGTTTGCTTAACAGGGGAGCCTGCAGAAATTACTGAGAGAATTGTAAATCTTGCAGATAAGAGGCTGAGACAAAATTACAGTACAGAAGAGGGACAACAGGTTTAGAATATTAGGAGGATTATAAAAGAAAAATATAGTGTCTGCATTTAGAAAGGGATGATGGAGGAGTATGAACATGGAGCATACAACTGAAGAAATAACAGATAGGTAAGCTTTAATTCCTAGAGTAATATGGAAACAAGCAATGTTTTTTATGGATACATGGAAAACAAAACAGGGCTGAGGAACAGCTAATACAGATTTATCAAGGAATGATCTTGTAATATTTAATTTGTTCTGTTCTATTGCAGGATAACATGTAGATAAAGGCAAAGATATAGGTATCCTCTGTCTTGCCTCCTTTAAGGCTTTTGATGCCCTCTTAAGTGATATTTCCATAACCAGACGAGAAAAGTTTTTAGTGGAGCTCCTGGAAGGTGAATGCGTAGGTAGATGGCAAGGAACACTTAAAAAGAGCAGCCACTTGCAGCTCACTGATATATTGAATTTGTGTACCTTTAGCAGTTCCACACAAGTCTTCCTTAGGTTTGGTGTTACTCAATACTGTTATTAATGGCTTGAACAGTGGAATAGGTTATATGCTTATTAAGTCACTTGATTATATTAACCTAAGTGAGCCACAAGCACTCTGGAGACTTAAGCAGTTAAGTACTTAAGCTGTGCTCAGGTTAGTATAACCTGCTTGTCATCAGGGCTAATTAATCACATTAACATCTTGCTAATGTGACCATATTGCTGTGATACCACTGAATGGTACTGCATTATGCCACAGAGATTCTCTCAAAGAGAGGCATTCCACACTTTCTCCATTTAATCACATTCCCCAGTCTGCTTCAGGTCAAGATGCTGATTTACTGGCAGGTCACTTAGGTACATTTAGACATTTTACCATCAATCCTCCTGGAAACAGCAGACTCAGTTGTGCTGTGTTGTGTAATGCCAGAGTGAAGACTCACTTTATGCTAGGATATCATCTTGAGCAGAATCAAAATCACACACTGCAGCTGCCGAGCTTCCCCTGCAGATTCCTCTATCCAAGTATTGATCAGGCCCTGCGTGTTAGAAAGGTCTGCAGAGTTCCTATTATGTACACTAGAAGAGTGGTAATTTTCCTGTTTTACATGAAAATATATTAGATTGCAGGAGGACTATGGTTTTAGCAGATCAATGCCAGAGGAGTTAATATCACCTACTTTTGCCTCCCTGTTGTATGTTCTAAAATTAGAAGCAAGCAGAAACACTGTGCAGCATCCTAATTGGCTTGTCACTAGGGTAGAGTAACTGGCCAGCTTCTGACTTACCAGAGATCAGAGAGTCCTCTTGATACATCCTCACTGGTCTGTTGCTTAGCCTCTTGGGAAGAAATATTCAGAAATAAACATAACATGTATTTAATTAATTAGAATTTTAATCTATTTAAAGCATAGTTTTCTATCTGGTGTGATGTAAAATATTTTAGTCATTTTCCACTGTGGAAAAAAATTATCTGCAGACATTGTAAGTCACATCCTGACTGCAGTAATTTCACCTTGTTAAAGGCAAAGAAGGGGACTTCACCACTGGCAGGTACAATTTTTGAGAGCAACACCAAAGTTATATTTAGCATCACGTAATCCTTATACAGATGGCTGAATGTTTATGATAGTGAAGTTTTAGCTACCTATGTGGTGCCTGGGGCTCTGGAAAGGAAACCTAAAATGCATCTTGCTGGCAAAAGAGTTTCTGTACTAACCTTAGACTAGGCTGGTCCAGAGAAATAGAAGTCTTTCTGCACGTGAATTTCAGTCTAGGAGACATATATTAACTAAACTTTTATTACATGAAAAACATGTCTAGACAGCAGCCTCAGCTGCACAGCTACCTTTGAAGATGAACAGCATATAGCCTGCAGCAGGGTATTTCACAGCACCTTTTGTGTTGAATCTCCTGACCCTCTGGCAAACAGCTGCCGCAGCAAGAGCAGCAAGATTCCGTCACTTCAGGGGGAGTCTCCGGTGGTGGCTCTGAACAGCACAACACAGCAAGGACCTGAAAGCTCTGTCTGGGTTGATTAGCAGCACTGCCAAGCACGCTATGCTAGTGAAGCAGAGTACTGCACGGTGTGGCTGCTGCTGGCAGTGAGATGACTTGCCCAGAGAAGCCCCAGGTGCAGCACTGGGCTGTGCAGAATACCCCTGGCTTTGTGACAGAGCTTACTGGGCCTCAAGAGGAATCATTCCTTGGAGAGTGGGGACTGGAAAGTTTAGCTTCCAACTGGTCCATAAAGTTTTCTATTTTAGGCAGTGTGTTTCAGAGTCATTGTGCAACTCCTCCAAGTCGGAGAGGCTGAGGGAGGGAAGCTGAGGCAGGTCTTAGCTGAGTCATGTGTCATGGTGCCTTACCATCTCTCCTTCCTCACCATGGATCTCAATGTTCCCACTTTCCCTGTACTTACTTCATCAGCTTCATCTGTACTCCCACCTGCTCTCCCCTTCAACAGTCACTTCTCATCCTGCTTTTATGCAGGTGAACCTATCCAGGGTTATGAAGTCCAATCTTCTGCCGTCACTGGGAACCCGGACACTTAATCCCTTCACAGAGCTTTTCTTTCTTTTCAAGGCTGGTGGGATCTTTTCTTCCTTTCAGTCTCTGCTTCCACACACAGCCCAGGTACTTCTCACCTTCCTCACACTCTTTAGCTCTCAGGAAAGCCGCTGCTCCTTGCCTGACCACTGTTCTCCCCCTCTCTGTCTACTGAAGTGGACTTCCGTCATTTGCAGCCAAGCACCTTGATTCAGGGTAGACTTTGTGGTTTTTTTCCAATGATTGTGCACCATTCCCCGGTGCTTTGGGATATCAAGTCCTGCAGCCTTCTGGGAATGCGGCTCCAGAATGGCCACACTGTGCTTCCCAGTTCTGCCCTTATGGGTGCCCTACAGGACTCCCCCTCCACTATCACCACCACCAGTAGGATTAAATTCAAGAGCAATGGTGTCAATCTGAGCTACTATCTAATTTTTACAGTAGGTGTAAATTGGACCATTTATGACTGAAACAGTGATGGCAAGAAGAGTTTCATCAACATCAATAACAGTAATTCTAGCCAGCCCTTTGCTGTGCCTCTCTCACGGTTGTTAACACTACAGAAATAGAAAGAAACGTCATTTCCTACTCCCCAAGAAGGAACATTTCACCAGTGCAGCTGGGTCCCAGGGGAAAGAAAGCCAAAATGTGCAGAAACTATAATAAAATAAGACATAATGTTAAAGTTAATGCTTTGTGATAGACCACTGGCGAGGCTGTGGGTTGCCACAGCAACAGGACTACACACACCAGGACGCACTGTGGGGCTGCTGGAGCTGCACATTGGGGCTGCTTAAAGGTCATCATCCTGCTGTCCTGAGCAAACACATCAGCAACAGTTGCAGCCAGCTCCAGACAACTTGGGGCCAGGGAAGAATCAGTCCAGACTGATGCACACCTTAAGGTGCTGTCTACCTGCAGTTAAGCTGTAATCAAGCCCAAAACATGCATAGGTGAATCAGTGAAACGGCACAAAAAGTCCTGCTTGGTCTTTAGTGTTGCCCTAGCTTTGGCTCACACTGAATGCTGGAGAGCAGGGAGCAGAGAGGAGACCTTACGGTTTTTCAGCTTCTGCTCTGGATATCCACAGACCCTTGGACACAAGCTGGAGAAGCCTCAAGTCTACCATGACTTGCCTTCCTTCTCTTCCAGACCAGGATCCAGGCCAGCCCAAATTAAATGAGCCTGTTATTTGTACATATCTGTATCTGTTTTTGTTAAAAGATTGTAACAGTTGTATGTTGCTATTTAAGTGGGGTGAGAGTGAAAATCTAGGTTGTTGATAGGCTCTGAGTGAACATGGTAGCCAGCAAACTATACCACAGAAAAATGGGAGGAAAGCCCCTGAGGGGTAGAGCAGTTCATGAACCCTTGTGTGCAGCTACAGATGTGAAAAAACTCCTGGCAGCCTAGACTTCTCTATGAACCAGGGGAAAAAAACTTCTGAGGCAGAGCTGCATTTTTAGAGGGCTGGATGGGAGACACTGCTCAGAGGGGTTGGCAGGAGTCAGTCGTGTCTCTGAGCAGGGACATCCCTGTCATGGAAGTTTGCCTATGTCTGTGTGAGCCTGGCCTCATGTGCGCAACAATTTTTCCCAGTTAACTCAACTGTCATCAGAACTAATCATTCATTGTCTGACACTTTATTGCTATTCATTCATTGACACCTAACTTCATACTACCCCGTTCCCTCCTCACAGACTTTTTTTGTGTAATTCACCTCTCTTGATAACTCTTCTCCAACCATGCATTCACCCCTTCCCCCTTCTGTTTTTTTTCTTCATTTCCCACCATGTGAATATCAACGAATTCCCAGATGTGCATTTCTTCCCAGACATCACCCATGGCCCAGCAACTGAATGCATATGTTCTTCTTACCCACCATGTCCAAGGGTTTCCTGGCACAGCAGAGAGCCTCTCTCCATAGTGCTCCAAACGAAATATTTAAGTAGCTCTCCACCACAGCTCCACCACTGCAAGTAACTGACATGTTCCAAAGAGAAATGCTGTGATTAGAAACATTAACTAAATAACTTTTATTATAACCTTTCATTGTATGCTTTGTGTAATGATCTATACAAACAAAAAATCCATGGTCAGCCCATCCATGGTCAGATAAAATGATCAGTAGTGTTCTCCAGGCAAATTTGGGGCACAATTATACTTTTGAAGTTGTATAAATTTTCTTTCAACTTGCCTTTCTTTAAACACACATGCACATGAAAATGTTTTTAGAGCAATAGTATGGTTGGAAAATCCAGTACTGAAGAGGATGTGCCAAAAAAAGAACTGTCTGTGCCACTTAATTTACATCCCTTTGTTCTGCATTGCACTCTCACATGCTAATTGGTAAACAGGATCCTGCCTTATCAGGTGCGGGAGACAGCAGCTGCTGTCCAGAAAGATCAGGATGATGGGACTCCTATTTCACCTGTTGAAGAAGATTTTGGTGAAAATCCTGGCTCAAAAGTCAGACTCTTTTAGATGAGACTAGGTGGCAGCCACAGGGCTGGGACCCAGTTAATTTTCAGGGAGAAAAATTGTGGAGGTACAATATTGTTGGAGAAAAAGGATAATCTTCTGAGGATTAAGATGATGAAAGCTGTCTGGAAGAGCTGGGGACTATCCCTGCTTCTGCCACAGAATTCTTCTGTGATGCCAGGCACAATGCTCAAAACCTTTCATAGATGAGCAGTAGCTCAGTATGGCTCCTTCCGAGGCCTCATTTTCAGAACTCCTGCAACGAAAATCCATGTGAGGTCTGCTCTGAGAAATAAGGTCCCAGCTGCCTTTCAACCATTCATTCAGAATATGCCAACCTTCTATCTCATAGAAACATTCTATTTTCTAATGCTATGAAGCACACATATAATTGTGTTAAGAACCATAAAAGTACCTCCTAAGCCTGTCTTCAGGTATTCTGAAGAAATTCCAATACCAAAAAGTGAGACTAGAGGATTCAAAGCTCTAGAGAGGGACATAGCCAGAGATATTCAGGTGCCCCCAAAACCAGACATCTAATACCACTTTCCCATTTCCAATGCATTAAACTGAAGGACTCGTGGGTACCACCTAAAGTCCATGTGAACTATGTGCCCTTTTGGTGCTGGAGACCAGAGAGGACAGCCTAGGACAACCAAACCAATCACTGCCAGGCAAAGGTGGTTTTTTCCACAGTCTTTAACTCAGCTTTTCAGCAGAACCCCTAGAGTCTTCCCCTGCTTCTGGCCCTTTCTTTTCTTGTCCAGACTGGTTCCTACATTTATCTACCCTAGTCTGACTCTTGTTCCCCAGCTTTTTCTCCAAACTCAGTATTTTGTCCTCATCAGCTCTGTTGGCCCATTTCTTCTACAAACAACTCATTTCTCTTCTCCTGACTCCTTCCCAGGTCCATATCTCTTCTTCCTCCCATACCAATTTTTAGGGTCATCTTTATTGCATGTGTGTATATTTAAGGGCCCACTACCACTAAACCTCCCATTTGGCACAGATCCCTTCCCCACCCACTTGTTTCGTTTTGTTTTGTTTTTTATTTCACTGAACATCTTTCCCAACCCTCGCTCCGACCTCCACTCCTAAATTGCCTTGGGCCACTTGAGGCTTCCTCCTGCCTTCTATACCTGGCTCGTATTTTCTGCACCTCCACACTCCACGGCCGCTTAGAGGACAGTGAAGAGAGGCATCCTGCACCGAACCCTGGGGCATGGCAAGCCTCAGCCTGAAGAAAACAGGAGCGAGCACCGAAGAACCACCACTCCTCCTGGTGCTCGAGGCTGGAACAAGTTCAGCCCTTCTCTGAAGGCAGCACATGAGCAGTCCGGTCACGCACAGCAGCTGCAGCAGGAGCAGGACGAGGCCGCGGAGTGCACCCGGGCACCTCCGGCAGCCCTGGACAAAGCGCGCTCGGTGTGAACCAAATCTCCAGGGATTTTAGCAGTGCTTTTCACATTTGGACCCGCCTACCTAAGAAAGCGAGGCAAGTGTGAGTATTTGGGGTCCACACTGCCTATGCTGCCTGTGTCTAAGCATCCCCATGCCATGTGTGCCAAGGGCAGTGCTCCCACGGCCTGGCTGCACGGACACGGCTGCCTTTGTGCTCCCGCCCCTCGGCCACAGTTTCTCAAGCTCTGACTGTCCCCGACGGGAGCGCGGCCGTCTGAAACTGGTAGCAGCTGCTGCCCTTTCCTAAACTCCTCTGCGAGAAACTTGGGAAGGGCTGCGCTCCACGGGGCTGCGCCTGGTTAGTGGCAGTCGTGGGGCAGAAATAAAACTTTGCTTGAAACAGTTGAAAATGTAAGGAGTGATAGGAATCATTTCCACGGGAGTTCTCTCCCTCCTGCCGGCGCCGCGGAGCGCCAGCGTTTAACTGAGCGCGGCCCCTGCCGGCCCCGAGCGGCAGCCGGAGCGCTCGCTCTGCCCAGCCTCCCGCCGCTCGCTGCTCAGCTCGGGCTCAGCGCACAGGTCGGGCACTGCAAATCCAAGTGTCACTGGCACAGGAATGATTATTACCAGATGCTAATTACTCGTTAATGTATGCTAATCACTGCTGCATGCCAGCGCGCTCAGAGCACCGAGGGCCAGGCAGAAGGCGCTCGGCTGGAGCGGCTGCTCTCCTCTCCTCTCCTCCCCTCGCAGCCTCAGCCCCGCGCCGAGAGCGGCCACCGCGCCCCCGCGGCCACGCTGTGCTCACACAGCGCTCTCCTCCGCGGCCGCCATCCCGCTCCCGAGGCGAGGAGCGGCCGCTGGTGATCCCTGACTCCCCCGAGCTCCAGGCTTTGCCTCGCCTAGGTTTCCTTCAGCCGGGAGACAAGCGCCCCCGGCTCCCCCGCGCCGCGGCAGGCAGCGCCGCTCACCCGCCGCAGGGGACCCAGCAGGTGCCGCCCCCGGCTAGAGANGGGAGGAGGAGGAGAAGGCGGAGGAGGAGGAGGAGGAGGAGGAGGAGGAGGAAGGGGAGGGGGGCACCTTCTCGGAGAGGATGCCCGGAGCGGCTGCAGGGACGGCGGCTACAGGAGCAGGCTCGTCAGGAGCAGTAGCAGCGGGGATGCTCCCAGCTCAGGAGGCAGCCAAGATCTACCACACCAACTACGTGCGGAACTCGCGGGCCATCGGCGTGCTCTGGGCCATCTTCACCATCTGCTTTGCCATCGTCAACGTGGTGTGCTTCATCCAGCCGTACTGGATCGGGGACGGCGTGGATACCCCGCAGGCGGGCTACTTCGGGCTCTTCCACTACTGCATCGGCAACGGCTTCAGCCGGGAACTCACCTGCCGGGGCAGCTTCACGGACTTCTCCAGCCTGCCCTCGGGAGCCTTCAAAGCTGCGTCCTTCTTCATCGGGCTCTCGATGATGCTCATCATCGCCTGCATCGTCTGTTTCATCCTCTTCTTCTTCTGCAACACAGCCACCGTCTACAAGATCTGTGCCTGGATGCAGCTGACCTCGGGTGAGTGGAGGCAGCGGCCCCGGTGCTGGGGGGCTCCGCGCCGCCCTGTCCGGCACATCCCGGCCCGGCCCGGGGGGCACGGGCGGCTCTGGACAAACTTGCGGCGCCNCCCTCGCAGCCTCAGCCCCGCGCCGAGAGCGGCCACCGCGCCCCCGCGGCCACGCTGTGCTCACACAGCGCTCTCCTCCGCGGCCGCCATCCCGCTCCCGAGGCGAGGAGCGGCCGCTGGTGATCCCTGACTCCCCCGAGCTCCAGGCTTTGCCTCGCCTAGGTTTCCTTCAGCCGGGAGACAAGCGCCCCCGGCTCCCCCGCGCCGCGGCAGGCAGCGCCGCTCACCCGCCGCAGGGGACCCAGCAGGTGCCGCCCCCGGCTGGAGAGGCGACGATGATGTTTTGTGCGGGGACGGGAACGCCACACACGCGTTCTAAACTTTAAAACCCGCTGCCTGAAAATGTCTCCCTGGGCGCGCTGCATGAGCAGCGTCGGGAGCGGCTCCCCTCGGCAGCCGCTGCCCCGGCCGGGAGCGGAGCCCGCGGGCTGAGGGGAGCCGCACACAGGGCTCGCCCGGGGAAAGGGTGCGGGCGGCCCCCTCGCCCCCGCCTGCCGCCGCCATGTCCCCTCGGGGCCGGCCCTGCCCGTGCCCCGCCGTGGCTGCGCAGGGCGGCGGGACGCCCGCGGTGTGCGGGT